>JAPYZM010000065.1:0-103544 GCA_030522845.1 Psyttalia concolor | reverse complement strand
AAAAAAAAACAACAAATGTTGAAAATCAAACCTCCTCTTCGGCACCTAGTGAATCACTCATCGATCGTGATCAAGCCGACGAGGGGCGAGGGGCAGGGGGGGGGGGAGGAGGAGGAGGAGGGAAGAAGAGAGAATTCTTACGTGGATGTATGTAGAGACCGGGATTACGACCTTCGTATTTCTCAGGATGGCATCGACAATCTGAGCTGTGCATATACCCAGGCACCAGGAGCTTGGGCCGTTCTCACCCTTTTCACCATTCAACTTCGATTCTGTCTCGTTCACCGCATTCGTTACCTCGTACCAACGCTCTGGATCACTTATTTCACCCATTCGCGGATTTATATCGCACAATTTCATGCCGGCAACGTGAACACTTGACCAAACTGGAACTAAACTTGAAATTTCGAAGAGTTGATGAGGAGATGTCGATTAGGAAAGTTAAAAAGCCCCGGGTGTACCTTCAACCGAACGCTATCGAAATTGTTTTGTATTTTTTATCGACAAGGCGTTTATATGGAAAGTCATCTTTTTTTTAAATAAATGGACCTACAAGAATAATAAAGATGGATTTGAAAAGAAGAAGGGGAATTAGGCGCATTTGCGAAGCGCTTTTTTGGGAAGTGCTGAGAAATCAGAAAATTAACGGTAACATTGGAAATGATAAATCACTGGGAGGAACAATTCAGAAGACAGACCACGTGAAGTGACAGATGATAAGTATCGCAAGTTTGTATTAAGTTTTTGTCGTGAGAGCTCTTTAATCCGGTATAAGAAGAAGCTTAAAAAATCCAGATAATTTTTTTAAAAATTTTCAAAGAGGAGTATTGCAGATTTCGCACTTCAGCCTTTGTAACGGCCATTTTGACGTCGATTGGACGCCATTGGCCGTGGTAATTAGCCATTTTTTATTTTACCCTCGGCTCTCTTATTTCTCAATACTTCTTAAAAAGGCTTTTCGAAAATATTCCTAATTTTCTCCTCTGATTCTTATCTAAAAAAAATTGTCTTCCTTTCTAATTGTTCCAAATATTCCAAATAGACGGATTTGTAGATCAAAATTAAAAACAAAAACAATCTAGTTAACGTTTGGCTGTAAGTACACCCAGGCCTTAAATAATTAATCTTGCATGAGAGAATTCTTTCGGATTCGAATTAAGTTTTAATTTATAATTTATTTTTTTAAAAACCGCAATTGTATTGACCCTAACCTGAAGTCTCCCCTTGTGATCCGATACTCATACAGCTGATGGATGTGTTGGCCACGCCAAGCCGCTGTCCCAGATAATACTGGAATCTGGCAGTATCAACTAATGTGCCACTTCCAAGCACTCGATTCGAGGGAAATTTTGACAACTTCCAGGTGATGTAGGACATGACATCAACGGGCTGGGTGACCACCAGCAGAACAGCCCGACAGGCAAACTTGGCAATAGCTGGTACAATCTTCCTGAAGATCTCCACGTTGTGTCGTATATTTGGCTTCTCCAGGGGAGCAGGCTCACCAATTGCTATTATTACCACTGCCGATTCCTTCACCATAGTTATATCTGCAAAATAATCCAAATGCAGTGAATAAAAATAAACGTCGAGTTGAGGCAAAACGAGGTGGACTTAATGAAGACACGAGGAGATTAAGATATTCTAATGTCCCTTTCCAACGGTATTTGAGAGAAGCTGTGGACGAAATCGTGGGTATACATTCTCATTCCAAGAATACTCTCCCCTCAATCTTTTTTCTTTGTTTTTTTATCGTTTCGGTCTTTTGTGTTACGGACTTCTCCACCGAGTGAGGCGTGAAATCATCATTTTTGTCACGAATTTTGATTGAGATAGGTCCAGTGTTTATTTTCCAACGACGGAAAACAGGGACGATAATGAGGCTTCATGGAATTCCGTTGGTTTTGAGAAAATTTCGAATTTAGTTATTCTCGGATTTTATGTGAGACCCACGACCCTACATTTTTATTTTGCATCCACCGAGTAAATCTGGCATAAATTAGAAAAGGCAACAGTTGAGAGATCGGGGGGGAAGATCTGGCGATTTTAAAATATGAGTTTTTTTTTTTTCAGGGGATCAGGCGACTAGTCTCGAGTGAGAATCGTTCGTTGGGGCGTAGGCGAGTCGTAAGCGAGCGATCCCACTTTGTGACTAGCCTTCTAGATATTTGACGGTTTAAATGATTTCTAGCGCAGGATAACTAGATCGGCGGATTGAAAAAATTGGTAATCCGGATATCCAGGATGATGCTGGTGAGCCGATAAAAGGTATGCTGTCGCTTCAGGAGGTTTTCTCCACGTATTGAAGTGAAACGAAAAAGAAGAAGGAGAGAGAGAGAACGGGTGAGAGATTGGTTGATGAGATTAGTGAAGAATGAGTGGGGACGAGTGGACCGGGTGAGCGTGTCCTTCCATCGTCTGAGGAATCGTGTCCTGGCCACTGAGCTGTCTGTCTGCCTTTTCCACGTAGATGGGCCCCCGACGCGGCGAGCGTGATCCGCTAAAACGACCAATCCTGCACCCGTTGATAGGACGAAATGGCTGGAATAAAGAATAAGGCGGAAAAGAATGGGGGGATTTGGGATTTTTAAATGTGGTCAATGGAGGGAAAAGCAGGTGGAGTGGAGTCAGGTATCATTTGTCACTTTGTGACTCCATATTTTTTTTTCAATTGTTTGCGGACAACTTGAGTAGTTCCTTAGGACTAATCCCGAGACTTTGGGATGGAGAACACCAGGGAAACAAAGAGAAAGAGGACCGAGGGAGTTCCTGTATCTGGTGGGCAGTGGCCGAAAATAATGTTGGCAACAAATGAGCAAACAGGTGAATGTGCTTGATTGAAAGAATTTTGGGAATCCTCACCGGCTGTACCACTGACCAACGGATTCCCTAGGAAGATGCCAGCGTGCCGGATGTCCTCGGCCTCGGCCTCCGCTCGTGCCGCATTCTTGTCGATCAGGCAGACTTCGCTCGCCATTCTCTGTGGGATTTTGCCGACAGATTAATTGTGGTAATTATCGCACATTTTTATATGTACGTGCCGCTCTCACCCCTCTCCCCCCCCCCCTGCCCATTTATATTGTCTATATTCCCTTATTTTACCATCGAGTTTACATACTTGCATGAGGATAGCAATCGCACATGCGATGCCAAGCTTTCCAGTCCCCACGACCGATACTTTTAGCCTATGAGGATAGGTATCGCATGGGCTCAGCTGATTGGTAATCAAGGCATTTTTCGTTGTGGTCGTTATCGGCCCTCTGTCAATCTACAGTTAAAGTCCATCGTTGAAAAATGAAAATTAGAAAAATAATGGAGAATTCTTTTCACACTTTACCTGGGAGTCATCGTGAATTTCAGGGAGTTTTGCATCGGTAGTGACTTCGAGCGCTTCGTTCATCTTAACCTATTCAGGATGAAGGAATTTCCAGGCAGTGGAAAATAATGAGAAACATTACGCTGCATACGTTGTAGCCATTGCATACCAATCCACTTGACGTATGCAAAACTCTCGCCGACGTAACCAAAATTCAATTGAGCGGACGATGCATCGATGATACCGCAATCAATAATCCTCTGTGTAACCGTCTTTTATTTTAGCTATTCAAATTTCGAGATAGGATTTTAATTATCGATTTTTTTTTGTTCGCTTTTGGAATACAGCGAACAATCGTTAGAGGGTAAATTTCAAGGGCTTCAATAGAAATTATGCATACGTCTAGATAATTTTTAGCAAGTGGTAAACATATTTTGAAGAGGGAGAGGTAATTCTTGACGAACGTCTCGATAATTTTATTAAACCGCCGATGCACTTGAGGGAGAAATACGGTAATTTTTCGCCTGTTACTATTATTATTACTATTACTTTTACAGTGTTCAAAGAAGAAAAAAGTCTACGTTGTGACAAATGGGGAAATCGGGACGCAGTGTAAATGAGCTGCCACACCGCCGTCTGCACTGAAGCTGGAAAAATCTATAGGGCAAATGAGAGATTCGTCTAGGACAGACTCGCCTATACCGTCATTTACCGATGGCGCCTGTCTCCTATATCAAAATAACAGTCTCGTACAAGTTCCCACATTTATCATACAGAAAAATGTATCTCTCACTGCCTTAATGATAAACCATAGAAATTAACCACTGACAAATAGCCAACTCATTTAAGAGACATTACCACAATTGATGTCTTAAAAATTCCATACATTTTCGAAATTTTGCGAAGGCGTCACATATTTTTCACTTAAAATTACAAAACTTTTCCAGCGACTTGTACATATTCTACCCAAATCGTCGGAAAAATGACGACAGCCTCGCCGAAATTTTCCACTTCAATCCCGTAACGCGCGAGCCAACAGTCAATCCCGTAATTTCCCTGAAAATTTCTCTCCGCGTTGACATGTCCTAACTGCCCCTCATTATCGACACGATTCCACAATAGACGTAATAAATAATATCCACTTAACTCCTCTCGCTGTGTCCCCATTCGTCACGTTGAAATTGAATTACCTGAAAATTAAAAAAAAATCAAGAGTGAAGAGAATTATATTAACATTCGAATTGAAGCAGTCGTCGATAAAGGACCCGTGGAATTTATGTTAAGACCCTGAGTGCGCGTATCGATAATAATCGGAAGCGCCGTCATATTTTTTCTCGCCGCAGTTTTCGATCGCGATCAGCTCCTCTCACCTCTCGGAGCAACCAGTGGGGGCCTCCCTCAGAGTCGATTTTTTACATCGCACGTGGGTCTCTCCCGACAGGTTTGCTTGGGGTACGAAACGCCGGACACCGGCATTCAATTTCAGCATTAATAATCACCGAACAAAAATGACGAGCAAATCCCCTCCTCCTTTTCCACCGCCCCCTCCTCACTCCTTACCCACATTCATCAGATCCACTGATCGATACCAACGAATGCGTGCGGCAACCATCGGGACCCTTTCGTTTCTCTCCCTCTCCCCCTCGCACTCCCCCTTGCCCATTTTGATACAGAGATAACATCTCGCAAACCCCAAGCCGTTACTATGCGGCATAGGTAGCTGGTGGTATGTACAAATGATGCTTTGAGCTCACACCAAAAGTTATATTGAATCGCGTCAAATAATATACGAGCCAATAATGTACGCAATACTCGGCACAATTATATAGCTCCAGTCTCGATTCCTATCTAAACGTGAAATAATAATAAAAAATAATAATAATGCGGATGAATTAAAAGTTTTGGCTTCAAGCTGAATATCAATAAGTAATACAGACGATAATAATCTGACAATCATATTCACTTATTTCAATGGATTTGTTCTCACTAATAAGACGCTCCGAAGAAAATCTTTGCAATAAAAAAAAAATGCCGAAAGATCGACTGATCTCCTTACAATGTTGCATGGAGGCTTCCTCAACCGAGAGAGTCACTTCGATACGCCTACGGATAAGAATATAAACGTAAAAACTATTGAGAAGAGTGTCATTGATATATTATACATGTTGCCCTTCTTTTAAGATTTTTTTCTTTCTTTTCGGTTAAACTTTGAGGAAACCGAGAGGGAGTAAATGGCATCGTGTGAACGACACAGCCAGAAAAAGTTGGACTACAAAGGATAAAGAGTGAAGGGGGGACGAAGGAGGCAACTGTGGGGACCTCATGCAGGACTTGCTGAGGCTCTTGCATGCCACACTATACACGTAAGTGAGCGTTTGCCTTTGCACACGGAATTTTAATTGGCTATTTGTTTGCCCCTGGATTTTAGACATCCACACCAGGGCCATTGGCCATTGTTCTTGTGCCAATAGAGCCGATTCCGAGTGGTTCAAAGGGGATTCTTTATTACAGTCTGTTGTCTATTTCTATCTAGCGGAAATCCCAGCCAATGGTCAATTTTTGCCTCAACAAATGGACACATGGAAAAATAATATATTTTAATTGAGTATATTTTATATTTGAATGGGGGCTGACTGTCTGCATTCCAGGATCAATTTTTTGGTGATTGGCCATTATGTTCCCAATTTCCTGCTTTCCAATGAGCAATGAGCAGTGATTTAATGAGCAAATTTTTCGGAGCATTCCCAAATTCCTCTGCTCTTTTTTATGAGAGAAATTTCACTCTCTCGCATGGGAAAAGTAATTACCTTCGCGATATAAAAAACCATTTCCATTGGTTTAGGAGCCGAAAAATCTCAAACTAATCGTGAGACAATGACTCCCGGTACGGAATAATTATCCCTGAATTGAAATATTTATTTATATAAAATATCCTTGAGAAAATTTTTTGTCCGTCGATGTGTACACACGCTCATGCATACACTTCGGTACAAGTCTCATTTTAACGATATCCGAAAGACCTCTGTGCAAAGCAATTTCATGCTTTATCGATATTTTGCGATATAATGTATACACATAATGGTGGTATAATATAGAAAGACGAGCGTTTCCCACCCGAGTCGAGGTGCACACGCATAAATAACAAACATCCGCACACCGGCGCACGTCTCTTTCGCCCAGTCTGCCATTTGCAACCTTCAAGGCGGCTCCACTAGGGTCCAGAGGCGGAGGGGAAGACTGAGCGTGTGGAGAGATAACTTCCTAGACCCCCACAGCTCGCTGAAATATCACGGCGAACTGGTATATCGTATACACTGGCGTATAAAACGTGTATCTATGCGTTTTCCGTACCCGATGGGCTGTGTTCCATACAATTCCATACAATGCTATTGCCTCCCCTCGCAGTTGAGACACTCCCGCAAGCCCAACTCGAGTTCAGTACCTGCATGAACACCCCTACAACACTGGCGGTAATTTTTTTTTTTTTTACGTTGCCCAAGGAGAGGAAAGTTGGGTAGAATTTAATGTTCCAGTTGGTAATCGCTCGGTTTTAACCGCTCGGCCAGAATTACAATTAAAAGTTGTCTAGGGCTGTGCATAATTTTTTTGCCAACTGCCTAATAAAAGTTATAGGTTTCCGTAAAAAATACTCAACTGCTGGGTTTAATTTACCGCTTACTAAAAATCATCTCGGCGGATGGAAATTATTATCAAGATACTGCTAATAACTTCATCTTGCTGATAAAAAAAATATCCAAGCTGATTTTACCTGGAATGCAGAGGAAAAAAAAAACGTTTTAATCCATTTACCTTATCCCCCTCGCTTCAAATTTTTACCACTTTTTTATGCCTCTATGTACACTTGCGAGCCCTTAATTCCTTTCATTTACTAGAGTTTACTGGCGCATTACTCGCCCGTGATGAAGCTCGGGCGACTGTAAAATTGTCATCATATATCACCTCAAAATAAGAATTCTGTTCCAATCAAGAGGCAAATTTGTCCAGTAAAATTCCGTCAATTTGATTTATTAAATTACCAACAAAGTTGCAACTGAAGTGATTTGAAAACATCATAATTTCCCTTAAATTCATATAAAAGTATGGACGGTATATATTACTCATCCAATACCACCTCATCGTATTTACGATCGAGCGTTTTTAATTCGACTCTTTTTCGATTTATTTCCCTCCGTAGTTTTTTCTCACTTTATCGAGCGGTTTTTTTTTCTCGGTCCAACCACATCGGAAGGGGCGAGGCCGGTGTGCACAATTGTTTATGCCCGTGTCCCGCCCTATCGGGACGCATCGGATACACACACGCAACTTATACAGACACTCCGGGGACGACCCGCGAGTCACCGCGGAAAAAGGCAGATACGCACTATAATGCTACGATGAAGGAGGGAGGAAGACACTGTAGCGTCATATCTCGAGGGATAGTCGAAACCACACACGGCCCATTCGTTACCGACGGTATGTACCCCCTTGTGTATCTCTCTGTTCATGGGGGAAGTTCTCGTAGAATTTATATACCCGAGCTTCATTGTATGGCATGTGCATGAGGAGATTTATAATATCAACATTTTTTGGGGGGGAGATTTTTGCGTGAAAGACGATCTAGGCCTGCTGTAGGGATGAATTTCGTCGGGCTACCGTCGCCGATATGTCGACAATTCGAACAAACATATTATCAGATCTTTAATTAGTAAAATTACAGATTGAACTTGACGGTGAGCTTACTGAGGACAAAAAAATCTGAGTTGTAGATCAGTTGTCCACTTCCAGCGGCGAAATTGTTGCGAATTCCAAGAAAGAAATATTGCCTTCTCCCAGTGACAATCTCACACGAAAAAAGATAAATAATCAAGAGAAATAAATATTAAAAATATTACAGGCTTTGACTTTTTTTTCTATCTTATATTAGATCACAAGAAGTGTCGTAAAGTTATGCTTCAGTCATTGGGCATATTATATGATGTACGCTATGTACATCCGTACGTATGGAAGTCGGGGTGGTATGGTGGTCATAATACGAACCCTATATACGTAATTACCGGATCGCAGGGAAGCTTTATGACCGCGTACACCTTGGGTTTTAATTTTCTCGAGGCACCGAGGAAGAGAAAATGCGAGAGAAAGAGGAAGAGAGCCCACGAGCAAGATACAGTTCTGTACGTGCGCTAGAAGAGATAGTGCAGTCACCTCTCGTTGCTCTTACGTTGGGGGAGGGAATCGCGGATTTTATGGTCTTTTTGTGCGTGGGATTTTTCTTTTTTCGGCGAAAAATTCTTCAGTTCTGTGAATTTCATTTAAATAGAGAAAAAAAAAGGCTATATTTATCTATATAGCAGCCACCGCGGACGCACAGTAAATCCTTAGCGGTGAACAAAAGAGACACCAAGCAATATCAAGTGGCACTGACTAGTCTCTCGATCTCAACCATTTATTTTCATGCTTGAAGATATCGCAGGTGTTTTTCTGGTTCTTTTACGTCAGGAGAGTACAATGCATGGACATCAATCTAATAAAAATTTAATGCTACAGGAGTGAAATTCTGCAATTACCCATGCAGAATAATTATCATTATTGTCCAGTATTTTTAATTGGAACAGCTGCACCGATGGTCGATACATAACGCGGAGTATAATGCGTAACCCAAGTAAGCGAAAGCGATTTCCAAATCGACTTAACAATTGTTTTTTTTCCCCCTAGAAAGAATTACGAAATTGGTGGGAATTAATTGTACGACGTATTCCCCCCAGCACTTGGACATTTATTAATTTCTTACAGTAAATAGGAGAATATTGAAGATGAAAAGGTTCTAACCTCTTCCCTCCTATTACCGGTTTTCCAGCATACCCACATTCACCATTAGCATTTATATGAATTCTCAATAACCATACCATCGGTATGAGACATCCCCCTGCGATCTGTACAACGCCGAGTGGTGAAAAAATCCCTGGTAAACCTATACGCACCATAAAACGAGGAAAATGTATAAAGAGGAAGCGATCGAGTGTGTCGGCACAAAGACCGAGAAATAGCAGTATAAAGATAGAGATGAAGAGAGCTCTAGCTCGTAGATGAATTATGTTAAACGCCTGTAAATACATGCAGAGGAGGGGGGGGGGTGTATGAGCTTGAGGGGAGGGGATACATATCGAGTGAGTCAGAAGACACCGCATGCCATTCGTCTTCTCGATTTATATTAAATCGCCTGGCGAATGACCCGACATACGGTCTAAACCTCGGCGCATAGCGCACCAGTTCATCATTTCTTGTCTCCCCCTCGCTCTACCTTTTCTCTTTGAATGCACTCCAGTCCCAGCAAGCTGTATCAACGTCACAGCCGAGTTCATAAAACTCTCGGGAATATTGAAAAACCGGGAGAGATGTTTGCCAACTCATTTCAATGATTGGAATCCTCGAGTTACCACTGGCAAAAGTGAACAAAAGTAAATGTGGAATCTGTAAACATATAAACACGGGTGCATCGATTCGCTTGGATGCAAGTGGAGTGATAAAGGAGGGAGCAAGTAAAATATGAGGGGGAGTGAAAAAAAGTAGGGTGAATGCATAACGCATGGCATCATGCAGAAACTCCGGGCTCTCTCGGTGATTTATATAGAATCATATCTCAATCTGAATGTCTTCATTTTTAACGCACAACTGCGGCTTCGTTTTACCCCCTTGTACTTTCTTCATATCCGGGCCGTGACACACACCGCCGGCAAGGAAGAAGGAAAAAGAAAAAGTATACAGGGTTGAGGTAATTCGCTCATCTCCTTCACTCGCGAGCGCTCTCTCACTCTGGCGTACAGTGAATTTAAGAAAGAAGTGGTTTAATTTCTCCTGTAGGGGCACTGGCACTCGGGTCGGAGGGACTCCAAAGAGCAGTGGACACAGCGCGAAAAAAGAAGGAAGAATGAAAGAATGAGCGTTGAGAAAAAATAAATATTAAAATGTGAGTGAAGTGCCTTGGAGGGGCCTACGCATTTGCACCACTCGGTTTCTCTGGGGGTATATATACCAATGATGGAGATTTTTGCTACGGTGAATATATATTGAGGCAATATGTGTGGGACGATGAAATTTTTCGACGACTTGTGGTTTTCGTCGGGGAATATTTATTTGACAGGCCCGGCAACTTAATTTGCTTGAAAAGACATTAAGTAAAATTTGAAAATCAACATGTTACACTGAATGGTTTTTTTTTTTATTCCACTCGGGCAGTTGGAGATTTATCGTTGGCCATCATTCTCTGGCGGGAGTACAGCGTCAAAGAGATCCAAATGTCGCCAACCTTCGTCACCTCGTATGCACCACTGGCCCCCAGGTTTCTGGCGATCCGCTCTTCCCCCTCGCTCAACTACTCCCTCGTTGCATGTCATTTGTACCGAGGTTTTTTTTCTGGTGCTTTCGAGGGAACCAGAGTCATCACGTTCTGCCATGTCTAGGCCTCCCCTCTTCAGTCGCGTGAGGGGTTTCAAGTGGATCCACCACTCACCATTGTACAATCAGACGTCTTGAGAATTTCGTAGACTGCTGAAGACCACCAGTGCAGTCATTAACAACGGGGAACAATCATTATTTTCTTTTCACTTTTTTTCTCCTCCGCATGTCTGCCGTCGTCGTGAGTGTACAGTTCGGGAGTGGAGTGGTGAACAGTATGAGTTCATGTATTAGGATTTTACAGGCGAGCAGAAGAACGAGTTTCACGGTCCCCTTAGAAATCAGAGAAATTTGGCATTGAACTCTCATTTCTTCTGGGGGAAAATTGTCGTGCGGAAATTTATCAGACATAAGATGAGTTATTTCAATTTATAAAGAATCGTATGGGGGGTACGTCAGCTGGTCGTAATTGGCATTACTCTACTTATGTAGATTGAGTAATTTACTTTCCTAAGACATCGTCAAATGTCGTTATCTATTTTCATGCCTGCAATTTGAAACAGATGATGTAAACGCTCTGATTGAATGCTTCCAGTGGAGTTACCCCTCAAAGTGTACATAAATATTTTTTTCGACTGAAAAAAACCTCCACATATTCTCCATTATTCCCACATCAAATGTGTATTTGGCTGCTTCGAGGAGAAAAATAATGTCCCTCAATAAAAATCCATAAAATTATTTTCAACACTTTACTGACGAATGCAGGTTTTGACAGTCATTCGAGATTTACAGGTGTGTAAACCGTGTCCTGAAAAGACAGGGGGGGGGGGGCAGAAAAAATGATTACCCCTGAAGTCAATGGTTGCGCGTTAAAATTCAAAGATAAATTATCTTTGATTACATTCGGAAGGAGTCTCAGCGAAGAAGTTTAGTGGAGAAATATATATATATAAAAAAAATTCCGAAGATAGTGCGAAAGAGGGGGAGAATAGCTGCAAAGGGCACCGTGCAGGCATTAAACGTCACTCGGCTGCATCGTAAACCAAAAGCTCACGCTGCCCACCGGTCAACGCACCTATTTGCGCTACACAACTGCACCTCGAACTCCTCTCAACCAACTATTTTCAGATAAAATCGTTTGCGTTGTGGGAATGCATAGCTTTTTTAACTCACCAGACTCCCGGAAGTTATGCCTGATAAAAGGCCATGGATACACATGTTATCAAATTGACACTGGCAATGGCAAATCAAACATATATACATACGCCAACGGAATACATAAATTTTTTCAACATTTTTGTCATACCATTGGGTTCAGTGATCTAACACACGAGTGGAGGATGATATAAAATAAGGACGGGGGGCCGGCGGGACGGGCGGTGGAGAGGGGACGGGGAATCGAGTAAAAATAATCTATTGAAAATAATAAAATGTTACATGACGATCACTGACATACCTAAATGCTGTTAATTAAGCTGGATGGATACCTTCTATGTACGACCAATGGCCCGAGTCAATCGTGCCAATCGACGCTCTCCCCCCCCCGATGAAAATCCGATTAAAGGTACTCAATACCTAATGCATCGCATGCGAAAGGTGTCTCTCCATAATAACAAATAAATAAAAAAATATTAACGGCTGAGATAAAAAGGTAATACCATCCTCGTTTTCTGGTCGTAATGAAATGCACTGCAAACTAAATAAACAAGTACAGAGCATTATATACTGCTCCATTGGCTCCCTATGTATATTCTATACATGTATCAATATACGTATATAATAGGGAGAGTGAATTTATCTTGGCCGAGGTGGACATTTATAAATGCTCGGCGCAGAGTGTGAATAAGTTGCGTATACCTATCGGGGGGAGGGCAGGTGACCCTAGTACAATAGTGAGTCACTTTGAGCAATAATTTTGAACCGTCGGGACATTTTTTTATCGAACGGATAATCACAACTGCGGGATATTTGAGCGGTTGGATAAATGTGGGGGCATTGAATTTTTCAATTGCTGGAAATATACGATCGGCTCGAGGGATAATAGATCATTAGGGACTATTGCATTTACGCAAGTTTAGATCGATATGGTGGGGCGTTGTTCCATTAGGTCGTCGATTTTTTATCAAGCGCTGGTGAAGGATTGAGGATTGGCTTGATTGTTTGGAGGTATCAAGAAATTAGATGATCGTATTTTTCATCCGGTTTCGCCGGAAAGTGAGGACTATTGGACAAAAGGAGAAAATATGCGAGCTCAGGAATCTGGTGCGTTTTTTTTCTATTTCAGTCATGAAGAGTGAAGAGAAATTATTTTTTTGGGTGCTTGCGGCTCTCAATAACCACTCATGAGGGAAATCCTTGGCAACGTTTTTTACGGTTATCCCTCTTTCTCCAAAGAATAATGTTTATAACATTTTTCAGATATTAAAAAAAATACACAGTTCAGGAGACAGGAGATATGACAGAGTGGACTTGTTGAAGAACAATTTTTTCGACATACCCGAGTATGGTTTGATGTGAGGAGTAAACAAAATCCGAGTCTCGGTATCAAAGCAAATCCTCCCGGGATTCCCATAGAACTGTTTGCACACAAATCTCAATATCTTGAAACGAACGTCGGTGAGCTATGAAGGAAGCGCTAACAGCTTCGGATATGCAAAGACTGGTACGATCTCTGGAACGGGTTCTGCGTCAATATCATAATGCAGGAGCCGAGGACAAATCTCTGTAATGTTTGTGGGAAGTAAACCATATCTTTACGTGATGGTGTCTTTAAAAAAAAATAACAATTCCATAAATCACTTGAATTTTTAGTGGACACGTGCATTAGTACCAGAGCGAGTTAGATTTTCCTTTAGTTCAGCATTCAATAATATATTCCAATTAATTCTTCTAATGCTTCCATACCATGACTGAATAATTGAGCGGACACTTGGAGATCCGAGTCGGTCATTACATTGCGAGAAAATTAATCAAATAATTTTTTTCCCGGGATTTTATGGAACTCCGAACGAATGTCTCAGTTGGGAAATACGTCGGGAGGCGTGCAGAAGGGTTGGATGAATTGAGAGGTGATCAGAGACACGTTAATTAACATTTTGGGTATGATAAAAGACTATGAAATAATTTTAATGTGTCAGGAAGAAGATATTGATATTATTGGTTTGTAGTTTTCAGGTGGGGAATTGGGTCGATTGGACATGTTCGGCTTGGACATCAAATGTCTGAAATTCCTGTTGTTAAGGTCACTTTAGATTGTTGTTATAAGAATTTTTGGGTGGCATCATTATTTTTCAGTGTATGTATCATTAACATGCGGGGGAACCTCGAGATTTCAATTTCCTCGTGCGATACGAGTCAATTACTCGAGCAGAAATACAACGCCTCTCAGACAATTAAACGTCTACACACGCGCATTGTGGCAAGTGTTAATTGTGTCAACATTAAAATTCATTAACCATTCTCACGTGGCGAATGATATCTCTAGAAGAGCAAATAATTGAGCCTGTTGAAAATTGTGGTCAATTTATGCAGATTGAGGAAATAATAAAAGGAGACCAATCGAAATCAAACGCTGTTTTTTATCAGTCGTGCCCATCCGAACGGGGGAATTATGATAAACTGTTCTCATAATTTGAAATATATTTTTTTTTAATTTATTTGGGATTTGAAATTGTTAAGTAAGTGACGTGTAATAATTTAATGGAATTCCAGTGGCTTACAGTTGACTTTGAGGCGGTGATTTCGGAAAAAAAACCATTGAATTTTGCCCATTCAAATTGAAGTTGAAGTCTTGTCGCTCAAGGCAAACTTCTGATGGAACTATACACATTTGAAATAAAAAAACACCTGGAGAAACCGCACTAGCAGCATTTTCTAGGAATTAGGAATCCAGTTCTTGGGATACTTTGCAACTGCGCGCTCGTCATTAAACCAAGATCACTAATCAATTCGATGACAGCTCAATTGATTTTCAAAGTTGATTTTCCATTATCAAGTCATTATAATTCCATATTCTGTCCTAAAATTACCATACACTTCACGTGATTACGCACGTCCTCAATAATAACTCAGGAGATCTATTTTTTTATTTTAACAAATCAAGAAAATCGCATTTAAAGCAACATTTATACCTCGGTGCATTTTTCGGGATTCCACAGGGCGAGAAATTCGCGAAAGAAAAATCCCAATGGCACAGTAAAATACAACATCTTCAACAACAATTATGCAAACGTCCAGACAATTTTTAGTAAGCACTAAACAAATTTTACAAGTTCGTTTCGAACATTTTTCTTGAACTTTTCCCTCTAGTGAATTGTTAACTTTACTAACGATAATGAATTTTGCATTGATATTAACTGATTTCTGAGAAGTTTTCCTTAAATTTCAAGAACTCATGGCAGATCCTCTTTGTCAAACTCACAAAACGTAAAAACATCCGGAAAACTGTGCAACCAGGAAAGTTCATCAGGATAATTTGTGAGATCGAATCGATACTCGGATGGAGTAGAGGGAAACTCGTAAGGAGATTGACAAGTGGTGTCGTCAGTGAGTTTTAACGCCTGATGGTTAAAACGTCTTGTACCGGTGCGCCTGTCGTCAGACCCCGCACGCAGTTCAAATTCATGGCAGTAGTTTAAAAAATTGGTGTTTAGAGTTTTATCGCAGTGTAAAATGCCGCAATTAAGATCAGTGATTACAATTAATTTTATTTTTGTAATTATTGACGCTCTATGACCGCAACGCATTGGTGTTTCTCATCATATAACAAGTGCTGTTGAGTGAGATACAGATTCATTGGAACTCCAATAAGTGAATTATCATCGATCGCCGATATTTGTAAAATTATTCGGAATGACTTGTGACGAACAATCTGAAGGTAGGCGAAGAGAGGATTATATTTTGACTGAAATATTTTTAAAAAATTGTTAAATCTGTGTTCAATAATTTTTCTGTCTTAGATGCCTTGGGGAAAGAGCGAACCATCGACACCGCAATCGAATTAGCGGGTAAGGCAGACGTCAATTGCCGGGAATTTTTTTTTGTACAATTAAATAATGTGATATATTTTAAAATAACACTAGCCGAAAGGATAGGATTAAATGATTCGAAGGCCGACCGTAAATGTTTTTAAATTATTTTGAAGTTTGAAGATTGTAATCAGTCAGATTGTCCTTGCGATTAGTCTTTTATGAATTACAATTGGGGTATTGTTGCGAATTGGCTTACCATCGGAATTGGTGGAAATTAAAAAGCAAAAAGCAATGATAATACGAAACAATACAATTACATACATTCGCGGGGATAATTGTAGGCTTGACGCATGTTGACAGGTACCGGCAGATTTACCCGGAAAATTATAATTATGGGCGCATTGATTGTCCTGAATGCATCATTTGTGACGACAAGTGTGAGCCTGATATTTCCTGCCGCTTCCTGTGACTTCAATTTAAGTACTCTGGACCAAGGAGTCATAACTGCAACTCCACTTTTAGGTGGGACGAGGGATCAGTCTATTTTTCATTACACGTGTGTTTACTTTCGATAAGCCGAACCTATTGCAAACCTTTGCCAGTTGAATAGAATTTCACGCTATTACATCAGTCGCTCTCATTTACTCGATATAATGTAAATTAAGTCATACATGGATATAATTTATTCTACGCCAAATGGGTCAGCTGTGGATCCACATCCTACCCAATGCTGATGGTAATTTTTTTGCGTGGAGCTTGAATAATTGTCCTCCTAATTTTTTCCGACTTTTCGACAAGTCCAGTTAGAAAATATGATTTTTTTGTCGCTGTCTCTTCAATAGATCGGGTTCTGCTTACAAAAGTATTTTTTATTTTTATCATTTCATTCAAATGGCAATTTTTTTTTACTGAATTAATATATTACACGAAGCTAATTTCGGAGAAAGGGGAAGGATCGACTGGTTTGGGGTGGAATAACCCCACGGATATTTCCCCTCAGGTATGATATTCGGTTCCTATTTTTATGGATGCCTGGCCGACCTGAGTGGACGAAAAAAGGCCCTGATAGTAACTTTATTCACCCAAGGATTATTTGAAGCTCTGTCGGCCATCGTCTCGAATTACTGGGGCTTTTTGGTTTTCAAATTTCTGACTGGATTTTCGTACGTTGAATCACATTTTAACTGATCCAAATCGTGAATTCATTATTATCACTCGTTTCAACATTCGATTTTTGATGTAAATAGGCTGATCGCTCAGAATGGAGTGGGATATCCGTATGTGGGTGAGTGTTTACCATCAAAACTGCGGCGCAAGGTGCTTTGCGCACTGGAAATAGCGTGGATAATTGGGACGATAGTGTTACCAGGTGATGCTATCATGATTGCTCTGTTAAAATAAACTTGATAAATTGATCCGCTAATGAACTACTCAATTTCTTACAGGTTTCGCGTGGGCAATTATTCCACTAGAATTTACCTACAGAACTAGATATTTTTTCTTTCACTCGTGGAACCTTTTTGTGCTCTTGTACTCACTTCTGGCGCCAGGATTGGCGTTGTGGCTCTTGACTTTTCCCGAAACCCCAAAATATCTGGCTAATAGTGGAAAAGATGCGAGACTCGCTGAAGCCCTCGAAATTATATACACAGAAAATACGGGCAAACCATTCAATGAATATCTTGTAGGTATAAATTCATAAATCGGCTTGTTGAGCGGCCCGTCTTAGAAAATAAAAATATTTGAAATAAAAATCTTTAGGAAGCCCTGACGAAGCACGACCTCCGTCAGCTTCGAACACGCTTGGAAACTCGCGAGAGCCGAAAACATCGTCTCTCCAAATCCGAGAGAACCGGACAAATGTGCCGGGAAATTTTAGCCAATACTGCCAAATTATTGAGACCTCCATTTCTCAAACAAACCGTACTCATTTGTGCACTACAATTCTGCATTGGCTCCACGTATTTTTCTTTCGCTCTTTGGTTCCCAGAATTGATCAGAAGATTGGAGAACTATGAGACCATGTTTCCAGGGACGCCCTCGTGGATCTGCAGTGTTGTTAGTGACGTAATTCCTGCAAATGTGACGGTAAACCTTTTTTGTCAGATCGTTTGTAAATTTTTTTCCTGCTTCCACAGCTCGTGGACATATCTAATTTATCCATCTTTTGCGTTGCAGGTGGAAACTGGACAATGCTCCCCGGACATTCCCATGAACGTTTACATGCATACTTTGATCATCAGTGTAGCATGCCTACCATCGAATATTCTAGTCCCAGTTTGCATTGAAAAACTTGGATATAAATTTTTTTTAGGTACGCCAAAAGTGATTTCATTCACAATACTTTAAGTTTACCTTTCGCGGTCTACTAAGGGTGAAGTACTTGTTCCAAAATCCATACTCGTAGAAAACAAACTGTCTAATAGACTTTAAAAAAGTTAAATAAACATTGACAATTATTTTTCCAGTGACATATAATGCTGGAGCATTCTTCATTACAGCTGGATTATTTTTCGTACAATCATCAATCCAAAATCTCATTCTATCAGCATTCTATGAAGCATTTACTTCAGTTGGTTTAGCATTAGTACTGGTAGTAATTACTGAATTATATCCCACCCAGATTAGGTAAGTTTTTGGAATACACACGACTTTAAAATTTTATTCATCACCGCTTCATATAAAAGCCTGGCAATTTTTGCAAAAAAATTGAGAGACAATTGTTCAAATATCGTTTCGACGTTGCAGTTATTGAGCTCATGACGAGCGAGAAGGACGTGATGAGTGAAAAATTTTGTTTAATAATTATGAATTAAATTATACGATTGTAGAGCAACAGCTTCTGCATTTGGAATGCTACTAGGAAGAATAGGCGGAGTCTTTGGGAACCTACTTATTGGATACCTAATTGATAAATACTGCGGCTCCTTCATTGTAATAACCATGGCTCAACTCTTGGGTAATTCCATACAATCAATTTGATATGATGGCGTTCGTTGACGTATAAAGTCTCATTAATCTGCTGATTTTACTTTCCAGTTTGTGTAATCATCGGTTTCATACTGCCTGTGAAAAGAGGAGAGAAGAAAACCGTAACTGAAATTTGTGAATCACCGGTTTACAGGATAGATGACACACATTTGTAATATAAAATTCCTAAACAATTTTCTCCGGATATTAGGATTTTTTAATTGGCAAGCACTAGCTGGAAGTAACACCAGTGCGAAAATTTTAAAGATTTTTTAATTGAAAAATGTTATTTTATATATTCTTCTCAGTCAATATGGAGAAATTTTATTTGATCACTTTTACGAACTGACAATATTTTTTGAGTGAATAAAATCGTGTCATAAAATCTTTGGATTCAACCGCTTCAAATAAAAATACACTTTCATAAATTCAATAATACAGAATAAAAAAAGGAGAGCTGTTGATATTTATCACTTGGTAAAAGAAATTTAATCCTGGCACCCACGGCCCTCAGATGTCAATCATACTGCAAGATTCCGAATAAATCGGGAACCTGTACAGAATTCCCTTTGTCCTCCAGCTCTCACTGAATTCTCATGATACTCCTGCGAATGCCCTCCCCTCCAGAGACATCCGATCCTGCAAAAAAATTCAAGATTATAAACAAGAATTATTTTACAATTAAACGAGATGCGCCGGGTGACGATAAATAATACGGGCGTGTTTATATACGTGACGTGGAGAAACCCTGGGGTCATCGCCGGAGCAACCCGACACCGGGCTGCTGGTCATTCATAAAATCCTGCGGCTGCATCGATCAACTCGTTGTGTTATCCCCCCACCATCCCTACACCACGTGAGAATAAATAAATAAATGAATCAATGAATGAGCAGCGGAATTTACCTGATGAACATGTCTAGAAGGTAGACAGTATCGTTTATTTCCATCACAAGCCTCCCCGGCAATGATTATTTACCTAAAAAAAATTGCCAAAAGAAATAAACCCGAGTCTAACTATCAATTATTCCTACAAACAATTCTCCCCAAAATTCCCCAACTGAACAGCGACCCAGTCAAACTGGACTCCACTTAAAAATTCCAGTATAACTCAATTACATTGTTAGTACCTCTGAACTTCTATTAATGACTTTCTCATTATCGAATTCCCCAATGTTGATTTTCCCTATTTTCCATTCATTATACATACAAGGTACGCGTAAAATTCCACCACAGAGCGGCGTGAGTAAATCCCGCACCATTAAAAGCAGCAAGAAATATTTCTACCCGCTGTACGAGCATTAAATCCATGTACATCTCCCCCCAAGTACCGCATGTGATCTCAGGTATTTTCCATCACTCCCACCATTACCAACCAATTCTCTCCTATTCAAAATTCTGCGCTAGTTCACAACGAAAGAATAAACCACACAGTGCACACAAACAGCGCTAGTTTGAAGGTGGAAACCCCTAGTTAACTGCAAGAATTGTGTATTTCAATCTTGATGATGCCCATTGAGCGCTGGTGTACGTGTGTGTGTGTGAGCGCGCGGTGATCACAGATATTGCCGTCGAATCGTCAGCTATTAGACCGTGGATTTACCACTGAGATTGCAGTCTAAAGCTCGGAGCGAACCAGGTCTAATGCTGCTCCTTGAAAAAGAAGATGAGGATATCGTAGGTGTGATCAGAGGGCGTCGGGGAATGCATTTGATTTTCAAGCCAAAAGACGAGGGGGGAAACAGGCGAGACCGAGGGAGACAACCCATGGCCCATGTGTGCGTGAGAAATGTCCTACGTTGGAGACAGACGGCCAAGTGAATGTGATGTAACTGTGTGCACTTGAATTGCGCAACGTAACAACTGGGGCTTCAAAAAGTTCGATACAGAGGGAGTGAAATAAAGGAGAATAAAATTCAAGTATTGCAGGGGCGAAAGAAAGAGTTACATTCCTTCTCCATATGCTCAAGTGAGTTTCCACGGATAAGGGGAATATGGCCGGTATCTTAGACGCAGGGGTCCGATTGGAGATCCTGGCGATCGTTACCCTAACCGACCCCGCGGAGAGTTCGTTGAGAGTTGGTAACAGTTGAATATTTCCACGATTTGAGAGAAAGTAGATGGTTGGGAGAGAGTTCGGGTAATGTCGGATTTTATAGGTATCTTTCAATTATCGACATTCGGTGATAGTTGAGAGTATGTTAATGACAATCCAACAGTTCGACAGTTCAAGTAATCACTTGTCCAGCAGGACCTAAGCAGACTGCCCGATTGTCCAAGTATTTCCAGATTTCAGATTCAAATGCTCGGAAATATCGGAAAATATGAAAATAATTTTTTTGTGAAATATCTGTCTTAGGGAGCCTGCAGGAAAGGACCACTTTGATTAAAGTGGCAATAGATAGTGTGTAATAAATTACAATATATTACTCGTATGACAATATTTTCTCATTTTGCCAATCGGCAGTTATCCATGGAATATCTCGTATATCATATTATCTCTTTACAATATCTGCTTTCTATTCCAAGCTGTTTACACAATCTTCCATGTCAATAACTGCCTCGTATGTTCAGCCTCCAAACTCACATCTAAGCGTTCGATCTTTTCCACTCTTATCTAAAAAAAAATCAGACCGGAGAGATGGAAAGATTCCCAGCCTCCTCGGTCTTGAGAGACTGTTAAGTCACCTCAGCTGACTTAATCATTCAATTAATTACTCTACCGCGTGCATTCGTCCAATTATCTCGAGGCACCTTTGCCCAGGTACCCCGTTGAGCGTCCAGGTGATAGTTTCTTACAGCCACACACAGTAAAACACTCTTGTTTGCCCCGGAAATTACTGAAATGGTCCATGATGATGTGAGATAAATAACAAGAAATAACAAAAAGCCCTGGCTTCGTTTTACATCACACTCGAGCCTGAATAATAGCAAAAAATATACCTGGGGCAGATATACTGAGCAGGCGATTGCAGCGAGTGATGTTCCGTGAAATTTCTCCATTTTTTTCCCTAGTTTTGTGAAGACTGAGGGAAGAAGAAAGGATTCGGTGAGAAAGCGTCGACAAATTGCAAACCGGATTTTAAGTGTAGTATCGAATATATTCGATAATGATCGAACATGGAAAAAAAGCGCGCACCTTTCTCTGGAAGATTGCTTATTAGTTTTGGAACATTGTATGCAATCTTCCTAATGGCTGAAATTTCACTCGGGTCAGGGGGTTAAATTGTTATCTCGTTTTTTTGTTTTCAGGAAAGACCAATGCTTTTACAACGAGTCAGACGTTCTAAGCTGGAAGACGTACGTTCCGGAAGTCTGAATGTCTCACTCGGGCCCCTTTTTCAGGCACTTTTTTCCCCTCCGCATTCTTCACTACATGAAGAGTAACAACGCTATGGGCAACACAATGCAAGTCGACTATACACGCTACCATGAGATAACGATCGGATAAGCTGTACTTACACATACGTGTATATTGTAGCCGGGTGATTCAGGACTTCGTTGCGCATCACCACTGTGGGGGCCAAAGGGAAATATAAAGTATCGGAGCCTTCGTTTTTTAAAGCTCAACTCATACATCTACTCATGAGAAAGGTAAGATGTCTATTACTCTGAGGATCGTTAGTTTCGCAGTTGATGGAAGTTTTTGGAGGGGCACTAATGTTCTA
This sequence comes from Psyttalia concolor, assembly GCA_030522845.1. Classification (NCBI taxonomy): domain Eukaryota; kingdom Metazoa; phylum Arthropoda; class Insecta; order Hymenoptera; family Braconidae; genus Psyttalia; species Psyttalia concolor. The sequence goes on along the minus strand of JAPYZM010000065.1, from coordinate 81,230 downwards.
AGAAGAGATTGAATACATTTTAAAGGGGGAGGAGAAGCTACGGGGACTGGGAGAAAAGGGGGACTTATTGGATTATGGGGATAGACATGAAGAAAACATTTGTTTGCATTTTAACACTGGATATTATTATTGTAAGTGCAGGCTTGAGTCGAGAGTCAAGAGGTACTTCGCTCTGAGGATGCTCACTATGAACTAACCAAAAGGGATATTTTCTAGGGCGGCCCTGGTCGCGCTCAATCCGAGAGGGCAATATAATTTTCCTCTACTACTCGAACCCTGGGTTTTTCCAATCTTGAAATTATGCCCCAGTGGCCCCCTTGTCATTATCCCCACAGCACAAACTACCGGCGTATATATCCCCTCTCGCCTCCTCTTTCCCGGGACATTTTGATCGGCTGAATATTTTAAGAAGAGATTGAATTCAAAAATTCCCAGCCGTAATGATTAGGCGGGCGAGGTGCTGCTCCGGGGGCTATCCAAGTTAAGCAGCGTTGAGCTGGGTTACTAAGCGTTGAGCTGGGTTACTACTTGGATGGGTGACCGCTTAGGAACATCTCGCTCGCACAAAAATTACGGGCGGTAGGCACGGGGTAGCGGCTTAGTGTACTAATTTAGTCAGCGTGACAGATGAATACATTAGGCCACTACACAATCGGCCGGCTGTGCGACTGGGGTTTTACATAGTTTCCCGTGCAGTCCTAGCTCGAATGGGGCACAGCTAAGTGTAAGACGGCCATGATACCGCAGATAATAAGGAGAGGAAAGTGGGAGGGAGAGGCTTCGATAATACCAAGGAAATTACGAATTCAAAAATTCTATAGTCAAAAATTCTGGATTGTTCAATTGTTGTTGAAAGATATTTTTAATGTCGTGAGTTATTTCGACGCGGATTACGGCTCGAAATATTATTTTCCCATTAATGTACAAATAATCGCTCACGAAAGTTGTCATTTGAGAATGAGGTAATCGAAATTTTCCTTCCACTTTAATGTTTTTTTTTATTCTCAGTAAAATTCAACGCCTGAAGTAATTTCCGAAAAGAGGCTTACGCTATCTCGTAAAAAGTTCATTATATTTAGAATGGCACGTCACTCGCTCCTTATGAACGAACTGGTGCGATGGGGACGAGGTGGAACAACGGCTGGCCGTAGGAAGGAGGGGAAAAAAGTCGAAAGATGATTGAGAAAAAAGCCTGGCTATTGAGGGACAAAGGCCGCACCTCATGGGCATCATGGAGATGGCGCTGAATCATGGGATAATACCGTGAATGGGCCGAGTAAGATACGCGTGACGAGCCACCGGGTGTTAAGACACCTCGGAACAATGGCGTTTTGTCTCATTGAGTCGCGTATCGCGGGGTCCCAACGTCGTCTGTTAGCTACGCTCGAGTATAAAATTGGAAAAAAAACCGGCTGATTTTTCGCAAGCATTAAAAATGTTTAAAACCATCCATTATAACGATTTTATTTTCCCGAAATCCCCAACAATATTTCACCCTTAAACAACAGTGCCGCTGTTCTTGACAGGTTTTTTTTCAATTTATTATTATGTCTCTCTTGACACAATGAAAATAATTTAATAATCGCCCACCCGTCACCCTCGCCCAGGACTGGATTGAATCCGGACGGGCTACGCTCGGCTGAGTTGTTTCTCCTGCCGATTATTGCAGATCGATGCGTAATAGTTAACCAACAATTAAATCTACACAGATCAATCAACATTATTTATTACGTCAAAAAAAAATTTTTATTTTCCATTTTCTTTCTGTTTTAATTTTATTTGTACTCTATAATTTTTTTAGTTTTTGCCTTAACCAGCCTCTGTACAAGTAACTCTGTTAAAATAGTATATTGTGCAACTAGCGCGTAAAATAGCACTTTTTCGCACGAGTGCTAGGCGATCACACGGGGCGAAAAAGGCGATACGCACGTGTTGCACACCTAATTTGTTGCAATACCTGCCAAAATTGGCTTTGAGGGGAGGCTTGAGGGCAAAGTGGTTTTTTTGTATGCGGAGTGCGGAAAAGTACCACTTTACGCACCGAAACCGGTACCGAAAAGTGAACTTTTTAGGCAGGCACTGCAAAATGATTATTTTCATCACACTGTGTCGGAAAAGTAACTTTCCAGTCAGTCGACGCGAAGCGGAGTAATAATGTACGGAGGAATATACGATTGCCGGGATTATGTGATGACTTGCAATGACATTTTGATAAATTACAAGAGCCCCACAACAACCCCATAGTGCAACGTACTAAAGAGAACAGCGAGAGAAAGGATTGATGATACGGCGTATAAAAGTGATGGCTAAGTAACAAGATCAAAATGTCTCGGAAAAGAGGAGGTGAGAGGGGACTACCGTTAATTTGAGGGATATATACGCTGGTAGTTTGTGCTGTGGAGATAATGACAGGGGGGGCCACTGGGGCATAATTTCACGCCACTGAAATTTAGAGTCTTCGGAGGACATTAGGGTCTGAAAAGTTGACGAGTGAAACCTTACTTAACTTTCGAAAAAGGTATGCCCTCTCATTAGCAAAATAAGATATCACCATATATCATGAGAATCAAGTGGACTTTTTCCATTAAAATGTAAAATTACGCTTCAGATATGAAATTTGATGAGTCACTTTGTTGATTTATTCATGGATTTGATTGATTGTAATTGAGGAATATTGAGGTATTTAATTACAAAAAGCGTTCCCATTCCCTCGAAATTTTTTTTCTCCCTTCAGTTGACGGTCGGCCCGTGATTGGGTTGCGTTCGCTTTTGGAATCGGTGAAACAACTTTGCTCCACGGCCAGACGCTATATTTTTTTTTTTTTTTTTTCCCCCCCCCCCCCCCCCCCCCCGAAAACGCCGAATGGAACGCTATATTAATTAATCAAACGTTACTGGACCACCAGTGGTCAATAGCTCGCTTGTACTGAGCATTGAAATACTATAGTGTATGTTGGAGGGAGTCCATTGTCGATTGATTTTTGTCCATCCCCAAAACCGGACACGACCGCTGCGTCCGATTGAGTATCAAACAAAAACCGGATGGAACGCAACGCTCCGGCTGTAAACGACTTTTTGCGGGTGAGGTTCTGGTAGTCCGCCGACTTCTCGCACGCTTGAATATTCAACAGTCTGCGGCGCTCGTAAAGGGATCAGCATCAATACAGCCTGGCAATTAATATTGATTTTATGAAAGCCTCTCTCTAGAGTTTCCCCCCTCGTTCAGTGCTGGACATTCCAGAATTTACTTCCTTACGTTGTATATCAAAATATTATAGTTGTACTGCTCGATATAACAGCGCACAATCCATCCCCAATTCATTTCGTCGCCTACACTACATTATTTCTCCACCAATTGTGATGAAAAAAAAATCATTGGGCATTGTACGGTGATGTAATGACAAAAATCAATTTTCCATAAATTTTGAGTGAATTTACAAAGTCGAAATTTGATTTGCAGAAATCGGTGACAATTTTTTTATGAGACAAGTGAAAAAAAAGGGTCGAGTGAAGCCTCAAAAAATGCGTCCTTTTTTTCACTAGTGTCATAATAGTATATTTCGATACGAGGGCGACGGGGTCGTAACGAGTGTGAAGTTGGCGGCTCGAGGCGAAGACCCTGTTGCACGTGTATCCGAACTATATTTTTTGTTAGTGATCACTTTTCGACACGCGCTGAACGTAGCAGCAGTGACAAAATAATATATTTCGTAACAAGTGAAAAAAAATGGTTTTTGGCGAGTGGGAGGTTCCGTCTCCGCTTCGCGTCGAGTGACTGAAAAATGCTTTTTCGACACATTCAGATGAAAAATATTGTTCGTCACACGTGAAAAAAGTGGTTTTTGACTCGTGGAATTATATCCCTCGCCTTCGGCTCGTGATATAAACCTCCCACTCGCCAAAAACCATTTTTTTCAGGTGTTAGGAAATATACTATTTCGTCGTCCTTATATTAATTTGCAATGATAAAACTGCACTTGTCAACGATTCACTGCACGACCCAATTTTTCCGTATTTCCAAAGTAGAAAGAAAAATGTAAATCGAGGGTCCATTGCCCCTGGGAATATTTCCAGCCTTTCATCTTACACGATTAAATAGTGTAATAATCAATGCAAAGTAAGGGATGCTCATTTTTTCCCTGGATCCACGATTTCTTAATTTGTTGAGTAATTTATCTCCAACGTTGCTCTCCATGTAGAAATGTTGATTCACACTGACGCTCAATTTATAATGAGTATATTAGTAGGGATATCAAAACTTGAATTACCCGGCAAAGGATTCATAAATAATTCCAGCAGTGATATTTCGTACAATTTTTTCCAGCTGGCGAATTAACATTTATTACCACATGCAAAAAGAAAACAAAGGGAAGAGCAAATTAGGACTGGCAGTAATTTTGAAAAACTATGAAGGGGAGGAAAGGAATAAAAAAAAAAGAAGAGGAACAAAGAAGATGGGAGAAACCAGATGCCGCGGACTCGGCGGGACGCCAGGCGCCCTGGGAGAGTGAAGACGTTCGAGTAATTGGCCCCGTGCGCCCAGATTCGATTTCGACTCTCGGTATTTCACATGGCAGGAGGAGAGGACCGACGAGAAACTGGGGATATGCGATGAGGCCCACGGAAAGCCGAAAACAAGAGAAAGAGAGAATAAAATGGACGGTCTTACGAATCGCGCGAGAAACCAAGCCCACAGAGACCTCCTGATCTTTTCGCCTTGCCTTCTCCTTTCATTTGCGTTCTATAACCATTTCGGGGATCGAGAAGTCCATCTCTCTCTGGCAAATGGGGGCCTGAATCCTGGGCGTTCTCGAGGCAGTTGTGTGGCGGCAGCAGGGCTACTGATTACAGACTCTGAAGTTGGAAGCACGTCCAACTCCAGTCTCTTTTACCACATCTCAAAACGACGCCGTCTTAATAAGCCGAATTCAGATATACCGTTTTTCTTCTGTGATTTTGACACTCGGCTTGAGCAACAGAAAAACAAAAAACATCGAATGAGGGAGTAGAAAAAGTATGGGCCACTTTGTGAAGATGTATTTTTCAAGGATTCGCCTGTGGGCAGAGATTATTCTGACAATACGCGGGGAGATCTTATGATTCAGTTTGATAATCGTGTGGTATATATTTTCTCATCACGCTGTGTCGGAAAAGTAACTTTTCAGTCACTCTCCGCTTTGCGTCGAGTGACTAAAAAGTGCTTTTTCGATACATTGAGATGAAATAGTATATTTCGTAACAAGTGAAAAAAAATGTTTTTTGTCACTCAGTCCGTAAAGCGCTTCGCGGCCGTGAAACACCGCCCACAGACATCGTGACAAAAAATATTGTTTAACACACGACTGTGAAGAACTTTTCTGCCTCATATGATTACAGAACTCGCCTTCTCCGCTTCGCGTCGAGTGACTGAAATTAGTATATTTCGTAACAAGTGAAAAAAAAATGGTTTTTGGCGAGCGGGAGATTTCAGTCACACGACGCGAAGCGGTTCGATAATTTTTCCCGAACTGCCAGAATGCAATTGTATAACGCAACGTCAATTTCTACTGAATTTTTCTCTCCATGCATTAGACGGCAATTCTCATTGAGGAAATAATCTCAAAAAGCGGCTTGCCATCTAAAAAAGGCAAATTGCACTGAAGAAATCCCAAGAACTTCCGCGAATGTACTTGGAATTGAATAACCACGTGGAATTAATAGAGACAATTTTATTGCTACGTAAAAATTAATTGCTTCCAAAAAGTAGTTATTTTCTCTGTCAATTCGGCCTCACTCATTCACAGTTATCAGATCTAATTGTAAAATTAATGAAAATCGCGTCTACTTTAACAATGGCTAAATTCAAAAGTAAATAATTTCCCTATCGGAAAGTTAATAATAACTTAATTACATCAATGACGGGGTAATTGAAGCGTGAATGTGCCATCAAGTGTGCTAAATTGCAAGCGATCTAATTACCTCTGCAAATAATCCGTAATTAATGTTACTACCTGCTAATTGTATAGGATTCGCAACGCGAATAGAAATGTCACAATAAACTGGGCGCATTTGCTCGTTATTCAGTGAAAACTGTTCATTGAAGACATTAAATAAACCTCGTCGATATCATTTGAGTTCCAAGTGAATTTATTTATGCGCCAACGGTACTGGCCAGCCACTTCCAGTGGCGATGAGGAAGGAATGCCCCACGAGAATAATAACAAATTAACTGAAAGAGAACACTCGCGTGAGTCTCCAATAAAGTACAGGTGTCTGGTAATAAAACTTTCCTTGTCTGTTATCCCATTTGCTGGCGGTTAACGTTAGTCTGTACCTCTTCAATTCAGCTTTGAAGGCTCTCCCTTCCTAACAAAATTCGATTGACTCAGTGTATGTAGGTAATCACCACAAATTCCTTAGGAGAGTGGGATAAATTGTGCTCAATTTGTATATCTCTCGACTGAAAAACATTAATTACCGGAATTCTTTCAATATAACAGATAATATTTGAGTTCAAATTAATTTCACAAAAATTAGGAATAGAAAGTATGAGAATTTGAGTGGAATGTTGGAGAAAATTCTGAGAATGTCTGATTGATAGAATAATGATAAATGTTTGGCGATAATATCGTATAAATTAAATAACTGTTATATAGATAAATGTTTGGCGTCAATATCGTATAAATTCCAAATTGAAATGTTCCATTAAATTTTACAAAAATCATTTAACATTACACAAATTTATAAATTAAATTTAACAATTGGAGACGAATGTGGGGAATATGTTCTTAAAAAAAAAAGTAACTGAATACTTCTATTAACCACATTTTTAGTTCAATACGTTATAAACAAAGTTTATCATACCAATCATTTTTAATTTCTAGAGTCTATTCTAAACGTCTGAGTGATGATCGAATCCTCACTTGAAAACCGTCTTCATCGCCTGGCCCTCTTCCCTCACCTCTAGGATCCACCGGGTCTCAGTCGGCAGTCACCTCTGGTTGTGCGTCACTAGCGAGGGTGCTCCGATTATATTGGTTACTCCAATAAAATAATCAAGTACTACTAGACTTAATTCCACCTCAATAAATCATTTTGGTCCCATTACTCCCCGTCTCGACGAGTTTTCCTAAGATTTATAATTATTAGGTCCTCAGGTAGTTCTCCACGTGTACACCAACTGCACCTCAGGGTGCTCTGGTTAATACTACGGAAAATACGACTTGAATTTTGGAGTTAAAAATTTTATTGCGCCCGTTGCGACCGACGCCTTGAAATTTCAATGATATCTCGCCGGTTTTCGCGAAACATTATTGCAATTTTTTTCCAGCAAAACTGGACAGAGTAAGACTGGTTTCAAATATAGGAAACTGTATTTTTCAATCTCCCTAAACCCGATCTTTATTATTAAATCAAAAATCAAATGCCAGATCGTTGATGGATAATTGATGAAATATATTATATACCTGAATTTCCTGATAATCGTCGATAATTTCTTTCAAGAGGACTCGATGTAGTCACAGCCTCTTGATGTCTTTTGACACCTTCACCATCTCTGAGGAACTGACAAGCCACATTTTTCCCCGTAACACAATGTTGTTGAAAAAAATAAATACAGAATATCTGATCATCATTAAAGACCAACTTTTTCCCTGAAATATAAATGAGGAGAGCTGAGAACTTGAATAATCACTGCGATTACCCAGCACCGAGCCGCTGAGACTTGTGTCAGTTGAATGGCGAGTTAATTGAAGCGATTATGCAATCAATATGAACGGAGGGAATTTTTTTGGTAAAAATTGCGGTCGCGTTTTGGCAAGTCGGTAAAAAAATAACCAACCGCTCAGTACAATTAAAAAAATTCAAGGAAATCTATGCACGCATTTAGATAATATTTAGGAAGCATTAAACAAATTTTCCTGAGCGTTACAGTAATTTTATTAGGATAGAGGGAAAAATTGCGAATTGATATTGCAAACTGGTGATAAATCCTTACAATTGCGCTGTAAATAGGCACACTCTCCCTCTATTTTTCAAAATTGTACATCACATTTTTAATTAAAATAACAATAAATCATTTGACTCTGAAGTTGCAATTTGCGTGGGCATGAAGGGCGAGAATTTCTCGGTTGAAGAGAATCGTCATCATCCTTTGACGAACTTAAACAACAAAAATACACTCGACAAGCACGAAGTTTGTGATGCCTGGAGTCCAGATGCTGGAGTCGAATACTTCGGGTCTGTTCTATAATTTTATAGCATTCACTTTTATCCGGCCCCTAATTAATGGCCCATAAATTACGGGCGACGAGTCGTTAATGGCATGTACACACTCTCAAGACGGTCTACGCGTGCGCTCAAGTACGCTCAGCTTATCCACCTCCTTTTTACCTTTTTCTCCATTCTTTTCATTTACTTTTTATTTCTTATATGCATCCGCGGCATTGTAAGACCGTAGACGTTCGAGCTCGGAATACGTGTGTGCGATACAATCTTTTTGTATGATCTGACTTTACCGCTCTTGAGGCCCTTGTCTCCTTTTTTCCATCGTGAGTTTAAAAAATTAGCGAGGTTTTTTTCGTACTTAAAGACAGCCTTAAAATTCAACGACGAGTTCTTTCTGCCTTAATTTTTCCCAGTTATGCACATTAATATGAATTAAATGAATTTAATTGTAAAGGGCTGACGATTATCCATAACATAATTGACTTATCTAGCCGAGAAGCTCTTTACACGAGTAATTTTACTGATGTAATGATCTGCAACCCAAGGTTGATCTCCTTACGATTTTTATAAATTTTGCCTCTTGGGGAATTTAATCATCCGCTGATGACTCTAGCGTATGTCAAATTAATATTCTGTTCAAGGAATCAGTTGAGTGACATTAATTTTCTTCTCTCCGAGGATATTTATTTGCCTAGCTAATGACTTCAGCATCGAAGAGAACTAAATAAGTTACCTCTCATTAAAATATCAAGCACGCTTGGATTCAAAGAAAATAAAAGTCTCAAGGTTTGTTTGTAAACAGTTACAAGATAATATTTGTAAATTAAACGCCCTTCGAATTAGCTCGTTCAATCTTAGTGTTCTAAATTCAGGCAGTGACAATAGTAATACTCATTAGTATAAATAAAAGTTTGAGTAGAGGGAATAATTTAACTCAATAAATTATAATACGATATTTTAATTCCCTCAGTAGGGACAGTTATCCCTTTCCCAATTTTCATTCCCCAAAATCCGTTGCCTTCTAGACTTCTTAATGTCTACCTCAGAAAATTAATCTGTTTACAATATATGGAACGTGATAAAACCGCTACACAATTAAAATACGTTTTTGTCATACTTTATTCTATATAATTGATTATTTACTCCATATGAGGAGTATTACAATGTAGCGAAAACATTGTCAATCACGCACGTTCATACATCCACATATTGTACATATTCTCACACTGTGTAGTTCGGTTTCCTTCTGTTGTTGCACTTAAATTAAACACATTTCATTTTAACGTCACCTTGATGGAATTTTTATGCGTGTATTCACATGTAGATAAAGTTGAATCTGAAAGATAAATTCAGAAATTAGATTCACCAAGTGATTAACTTGAGATTTGAGGTGCTTCATGGCAAACAACATCAGTCTCCTCGACCGCTGACGCTTTACAAAGTTTGTGTAACTAAAAAAACACTCAATTTTTTTAAATTCTTTCGATGATCTATTACGTTTTATTCCTCCTAAACGATAGAAAAAAAACGCCACATTCGAAAAATCAAGAAAAAATTTTTCCATGAATGGAATAATTTTTTTCGAGTTCTCAAGAATTACTTATGCAGAGTTACTTATGCAAGTCCAATAATAATTTCTTTAACCGACAGCAGAACCCTTTTTTTGCGTTCCATTAAAAAAATAACAAAAATTTTAATTATTTTTGGTCAGCTAAAGACACCTTATAAAAAATCGTGATCGAGTTGGCATGAAACACTTAATAAGGCAAATTTAATGATTTTTTACCGGCAGAGCGACTGTGGCAACGACGAAATTATTGGTCCATATCCTTGGGAATAGTCATATAATTCGAAAAGTGGAGCAGCGACTAGCTTGTAGTTCTTAGGGACAGCGAAAAAAGCTGAAACAAAAAATAATTATGAACCTGTAAACCTCGTTTGGTTACCTCATTAAAATTATTTTTGTTCGAAGAGCTCTACCAAGCTAAAAATTACTAAAAAGTTGAAGCAAAATTTTCAGAATTCTTCAACTCTTGTTTACATCGAACTCCATCAGAATTTTCGGTTGAATTGTTCATTTTTCTACTCAGCTCGCTAATAAATATTGCGAAATGAATGGCGACCAATTGCAATCCAGGAAAGACGTCACGTGACTTGAAAAAAACTATTACCTTTCTCTTGTAGTTGCACGAGGAATAATCTTTTGTGCTCCTTTGGTTTTGTGATGTGTGGGGGCACGTAGGGATATTGTGGTGGTTCAAAATTTGGCCTCCACCAGTTTCCAATAGTGTCTTCAATAACCCACTCTTGTTTAACTCCGTCTTGACGTCCCAAGGCTTCGGTCAAAAGTCGCTTCAAGCCCTCCACCTCGTCCTCGCCAGCATTTAACTCACCTCCAGGTCTGTAAAGTAAAATAATAGAAGTCAATTGCCAATTGCCACTTCTCTCGGCAAAATATTTGTTTTGACTCTGATATTTCTTTGATAACTGACATATTTACGAAATATGACCACAAAACTTGAAAATAAAAATATTACTTACAATTTAAAAAATGTGGTGCCCAATTGAAGTAAAAGAACGTGAGGTAATCCGTGTTCGTGAACGAGAAGAACACCTTCCACACTACGACGCATACCAATTTTATCGAATTCATCTCTCATGCGTTGGAATCTTGCCGGAACAGACGGATCCTTCTCGAACAAGGGTTCCTTCGTTCCAAAAGTATAATTTGTCAAGGGATATCTGCAAATGAAACATAATTATCCATCAGTCGTGCCACACCGAGAGAAAAAGGTAACCACCACATTCTAAACAATTAATTATTATACACTCAAGTCCCCATTTCATGTTTTAAATAAACAAAATTGGTAAGAAAAGTAGGTAACCCTTATTGGAGTAAACCAAACGGAATGTCATAAAAATAAACTGAGTCCAGTTAGCCGCAGTCGAATCAATTACCCCCTGAGTAACAATTAATATAAAAAAATGAAGGAGTAAATCTCCTAAAAAGTATGTTTATTTCCATATAGCCCTTCTAAACAAACAAGAGTCGAATCACTTACAAATTCACTGTTCTGTTGATGGTGACGGATGGATTGACCACGGGTTTCCCCTCGAATGAGCTATTACTTGCTCGCCTTGGCCAACCGCTGCCTTTTACCTGAGTTGTTGCCATTGCCATTCTCTCCACTAATATTTATATTAATTAATAGCGTAAAAATATTTTTAAAAAAGTCCACTGCACTGAAAAATACACTCAACGTTTGTACAAGTACTCGTCTGATGCACAAGAAGCGTCTGCCTACGAAATAGAATATAACCCCAGAAGGAAAACTCCATTACTCTGGTGATTGCAGTGACAGTGGCGCCGCTGTGTAGACAGTCTCAATTAGTTTAATGGTGGTGAGGCCAGTGACTGTACGGGGAATCCTACTGTACCTACCTCTCCAAGGCATGATTTGTCTGACTAATGACTACGTTAGTGCATCATCACTATTGTCGATTACCCGGAATTTATCCCAAAAGTCATTATCTGCTAATGTGAAATTCCCTTCCGAAGACCTCCAAAAATCAGTTGACAAATAAGAAATCAACGTAACATTGAAATTCTGCCCAACTTTCAACAGAATCAGGTTCAAGGCTTGCTCACATGAAAATTCTTTCTCCAAATACTTACGTAACTCGTTGACATTATCGGCAACACCAGTAGCAAAATTCATCGAGCGGACGCCAAAAGCTGAATAAATTTTTGTCAATCACGTGAGTACCTGCAAATCATCTCAATTTATTAAGCAAAATAAATAAAATACAATTAGTGAGTGTCGTTCATCGGGATCGGTTGCTAATTGAAAACAACGCAAGAGGGGTTCACTTGGCCAATAACAGGGACTCCTCTCGCCCCCCTCCCTCCGCGCCAACGCTCGCCCCTTGGCCGCACAATTCAATCCGCCATTCCGCCATCTTTGTGAGGCTTGCCGTCGTCGAAGTGTCGTCAATTTTTACGTCTGATAAAATACAGAGGTATTTCCATACTTGGACGTAATTATTTTATCGATTTATTCACTCGATTGTCGCGTGGAGAAATACCAATGCTACAAGATATATTTTTTTCTCGTTTGACTGTGTGAGGAGGGGAGGGAAGTTTCGTTTCATTTTTTTTTCACTCGTCACAAGCCGTTCATCGGGAGTTGAAGGGCTTCACTCCAATTTGTGGGACTTTCTGCGTCTGGTAAGTTTATAATTATCTAAAAGCACGAGTGCAGATGCTCCGTAATTAATTCGATTAGGGATTTTCTTTTATCCACTGATTGATGATAAAATTGTAATATTTCGACAACATCTTGAAACAATTAAATCATTAGTCTTTGCTGAGCCATGAGCAACAAAATCCAATGGAGAAAATTGTGTGTGTTCCAGGGTTATAGGCTGAATCGTGTCAATTAGGTGCTTCTGGCCAAGACCAAGGATAATCAACCTATTGAAAGCGAATAAAAAAGGATAAAATAAAGATTTTGCGAAATATATATGTAAACATATATAGATATATGCCAGGTATTTTGACGCGATGGTATGAACAATTTTCGTGTGATTTTACGATGGGAGAGCAGCTTTTTCAACGTCGTCTTTCTGCCCGGATTAATCATCAAAGCCACGGATCTCCGATAAATTGAATATATCGTCGATTATCTCCTTGCATTAACGCACATTTTAGAACTTCACGCTTGAAGACTGTGGAAATCCATTGTCGAGTTCCTGTTAAGGTAATTTTATTCATAAAATTAGTAATGTTTGTGAGGGGTATTAATTTGTTGAATTTCACTGATGAGTCTAATCGACTGGGGGAAATCATTTGATTAGTGTTAGAAGTTTCGGTTGAATTATGGAAGGGGGCTTAGCTTATCGAATTCTCGTTAATAACTGACCAAGTGGAAATTAGGGCTTTAATTCATTGGATCAATTTGTTTATTAAGAAGGTAAGTAGCAACATCAAACATTGGCCACTGAAATTAGTCCAATTTCCCGAAGGTTCGACAAGAGAAAACAAAAGAGAAGAATTAAATTTTATGGAAGCAACAGCAATCGTTAATCCTTCTCTTTCTCTTTCCCCAACCACCCCCCCCCCCCCCCCCATAATTTGGTGAGAATAATGCTTTCAGGGCACGATCCCTTGCAGTATATTTGCTATCAGTACTGGAGCACTCCGAAAACGCATTGACGAAGACTATATCAGTCTTTATATATTATAAAAATAAATTGAGATACACCAAAAGTAACTTGTACTTGTTCGGTTACACTAGTCCACAAGTATACCCATTACCTTTCTATTTGCGAAATTCCGTCGTAGAGGTAAGTTGAGGCTGCAGAAGAAACGAAAACTGAGAGATAAGAGTTATATGATAACGAATATAAAGTAGTAAAATTCATTTGAAAAATCCACTTCAATTCCCAAAAATACCAACAGAACTTTTGTTGATTACTGCCTGAAAAATTATTTACGTAGTCCTTGAATTTGTCCCTGTTAGCAGTCAATCTTGGAAGCAGTTTCACGCTGATGAATGCATCTCACCGTATCCCACTTGAGCTATAAATAAAAAAAAAGGAGAATCAATCAATATGACGAGCCGACGCACTCTCAATGATTCCGGGTTATTTGGAATCTCTGAAAATATTGAAATAGTTGAATTATGGTCTCAACCGAGGATGTTAAAGTAACTTTTTTTTTTCGCAATTTTTATGCTCTCATTTATTTCTGTTATTTTTTTTCACATTCGTTAAATAATTTGGAATAACATTGTTGGAGCTTCATGAAAATTCTCAACAAGCGTCCGATAATGGAGGGGATTGCCGAGAAACCTGTCAATTTTTTTTTTTCTAATCCAAATGAATTGATATTGAATGCAGTTGGGATTGAGTTTCGTCATCATGCCGAAGCAGAGTTAGATTTCCCACTGCTGGCCTTTCATTGCTCATCCTGCATCAATTTATTTGAGAGCCGCACGGCTGCACTGATGTATTCTCATCGTCTCTCAGCGTTGGGTCAACATCTATTGTCGATTTTACTAGGCACCAGTGGGGTAGAACGATGGAAAAAAAAATAATTAATTTGCGCACGAGTGTTTAGACGTCGGTGCACCAGAAAATTAATGAGCTGTGGGGCATCGTTGTTCGGTTTATAAATACAAGATGAAATGATGAGTGGATTCATCCACTTTGAAAATTTATTGGGATCGTTGGTTTCTATTACTGCGGCACTTTTTCTATTAATATTTTGGGAATTTCGATGCATTTTCGCTGAAAATGATCACATTTTTATTTTAGGAAATTCTTCGGGCGCGGGTTAATCAAGCTGATTTTGGTGGCCGTTATATAATTATTTTTATCACATGAATCCGATAAAAACGACTATTTTTAACTTTAGATGTGTAGTAATTAGTGATGTCGAGTAATTCTATGGAAATTTTCACAATCGATTTTTTTATAACACTCAGCACATTAGATAATTCCATCAGACAAGCCACTCTCTGATTATTTCCAAGATTTACTGATTTTTTGTAACCAGAAGCATTAGTTGCAACTACTTTATATGCTCACTAAAATTCTTTGAGTTCCTTCAAATTAATATTTATGGGAGAAAATATATTTTTAAAAAACTATTGCACACGTGTAGGGGAGCATTGCCCCCTTAACTTTAACCAGTGTCACCTAGAATTTTTAATGTATACAAATGCCTCATAACGGCATTTCTAGGCGGTCATTCCAGGAAAAAACTATTTCCATTTAGAGGATTCTCGAAGCTCACTTAATGTTTAATTTAACACGTTGGTTGCGCAAAACTTACAGACGCCGTTCGCCTTACCATAAACGCGAGGGAAATATCAGTCTAAATATTTATTGAGAATAGGAGAAAAAAACATAATGATAATCCCTAACATTAATGGGATCACACAAGATTTTTTATTACACGTCTTGTTAAATATTTTCTCAGGTTTAAAGTTGAGAATTTTTTTTTTGAAAATGCTCATTTCTTCTCCTTTGTAATACGCTACAACCCATGAAGTTTCGATAGACAAATTGTAATGTTTTATTATCGAAAACATTTTGGAAATTTCGCTTTGTTTATTGCCAGTCGGCTCTAGTCAGAGTAAAAATTATACATCTTTATTGCTAGGGGTTTTGTGATAACAAATGTTCATTTTGAATTGACGCTTTGGAATTGTTAAAATTGAAACTTTGATTTATTCTGTTGCATCAATCCGTTATGATCGCAAAGATCCGACAATGCAATCTTTAAAGCCTGCTCGTGTGTATGAAATTTTGCTGTGTACATACCAAAATTTCTTTTGAATTGTTTGCCGATAAATTGATTGAGTTTGATTATTATTTTTAAATATAGAGATATTACTGAGTTCTACCCATTTACACTATCAAGAATTCCCTTCATATATAACTTTTTAAATTGCTTTCTTTTAAAATTAATTGTCCAAATATAATTGAACCAAAAATGGTCTCAATGTTGTTCACGTCCAAGACGAAGACGCTCACGACTTCCATTCGATTTTCTTGGTTCTAAATTATACTGACATCATCTTCAGTTGATTTAATTAATTTTATGACCTTTTTTTCTCAATCTCCTTCCGGACAATTTCTTTAAACACTGTTTGAAATGTATTTTGTTGCGAGCGTGTGGAAAGACGTCTTTCAATACCATCTGTCGTGATGAAGACGCTAATACCGCTGATCAAGGATTTCTAATTGAAATCGCTAATACTTAAGACAAGATTGATTTTTTTTAATCGGTAAAATTAGCACTTGCATCTTGATTACAATTTCTATCCAGCAATTCACAGTTATTTATTGATTTATTTATTTATTTCATTATTTACGTATTTATTTGGAATAGCCAAACGCACCATCAGTATCCGCTAACAAGCTTTTATATGGGATGAAATCTTTCAATTATCTCCTCTCCAAATCTCGTGAGAGCCCGTGTATAACAACAATGTATTTACTGATATCTGGCGAAGCTATTGCGTTTATTTTGTTGTTCAACATAAAAAAAAACAGAATTTCATGTACAAAATTTTTGTGACGAGCGTACCCAAAAAATTATTAATTATTAATGAGTTCCGTAAAAATTAACGGTACGTGTCGCGAGTTGGTTTCTTACCAATTTTTTAATTACCTAAATGTTTTTTACCGGACTTCGATATCGATCGCAACTGTGTAAACTCTTTTTCAGTGCCAAATTGACTCTGACGTCGGAAATTAGTTAAAGGAGGGTATCCCAACATTCCATTTCGTTTTTTTGGACTTGCTTACCCTCCTCGCATCCCCCGTAAGTCGTTAGAACGTAGTAGGAACCTTCTTTGATATCACATCAAAAATCAACCCCAAATTGTGGACATTTTTTGCACAGATTAAATGGAGAGTAAAAAAACTAAACGAGGAAAAATATATTTTCGAGTTGGCTTTCTAAGAAATGGCCAAACAACACATGATATGTGATTATCGTCTCTGCCATTCCCCCCTCATCACGCAACGTCGGAAAAATAATCTCAATCCTATGACGTAATTAAATACTCCGAAATCACTACATATTTTTTCCCCAAGTTAATTGGTTTACCGTTGAATTGGTCGTACTACAAAATTAGTCTCCGTGGGGTTGTCTAGGTTCTTTAGGGGTGCAACCAGAATCCATTAAAAAAGTTCGAAGAAATATCGATCGTTTTTCGTAATTGAACAATATCTTCCAAGGGTGGAAAAAATGTTCAATGAAATGTCCATTTGAAAGTAGAATATTCGTAAATGATCTATTTTTTATTCCACTGATACTTGCTTCGAAATATTCCTCCAGACAATGAAAATGGATATCCATTTTTGCTGATACGTCAGAAAGGAAATTACAGCGAAATGAGTGTACTACCTACCAAGGCAGAGACATAACATCGCAGCTCAATTTTAACGTTAATTATCCGGAAAAGTGGCATAAGACCTTGAAAAATTGAAATTCGTGCGCGATTGTTTTGTAGATTTTTCTGCGCTTATGCTGTTAATGTATAACTCGCACCGTATGAGAAATTGAATTGTCTTCAGCCAGATAAGTACTTAAAAAAAGTCTAAAACGGGCAGAAGAGCAAACCATTGAAAATTCAAATCAAATACCCAAGCGAATATTTTCAATTGCGTTCCTACACCCCGAAAACCAAATTAATTCGGTAGAATTATTTGTGAGATGTGCTTCACTTTACACTGACTTTATCATTATGGTTTCCAAGGCTGCTGACATATGACCTCATCACAATCACGTAATTTATTCAGGAAACGAGACGTTCTAATGCTCTCTGCTTTCCGAGTCGATTGCTGCAATCAAGGACATGGTACTGAACGTATTATGATTATCGAGGACTCCTAAACATTAATTCTCCCCCTTAACTGTCAATAGCTCCCCTCCACCAATTTACCCTCGACACTAGGCGATAACGAAAATGATATTCAAACAACTCTACCAAAAAAAAAAAAAAAAACAAAAACAAGAAATTGAAAATCCCAAGCATATTAACAACTGTTATTGCCTCCCTTGGTTTACAGATTATATTCACTTACTCCTACACTATTCAAAAATGAGTGTAATTATCAGACTACAAAACTTGGCATGGTCGGCAAATGCCCTTGACATCCGTCAATTCTTCCGTGGACTGAGCATCCCCGAGGGTGGTGTCCACATAGTCGGCGGCGAGTTGGGCGATGCTTTCATAGCCTTCAGGTAAAAAATTCATCTTGCTGCAGATATGGTTCCCTAGTCGTTCAATTTTCTCAGAAACTTATTATCACTCTTCGTTGGTTTTTCCCCCCACTGATCCCCCCCTCTTTCTCTCTTTTTTTTTTATTAAAAATCCAAACAAAAGCACAAATTAAATTGTTGGCCCACAGCACGGACGAGGATGCCCGTCAGGCAATGATGCACGACGGTGGGAAGATCAAAGAGATGAAGATAAAACTTTTGCTAAGTTCCCGTACGGAGATGCAGAAGGTGATTGAAGCAGCGCGCCAGCAAACTCTCTCCCTCCAGTCGTTTATGCAAACGCCAGTGGCACCAGTGCCCCAACAATCAGGAGTAACCCTTGCCAATTCCCAGCAGCTTCAGCAGAAGTCGTCAGCGACGGTTGAATCTAAACGCGACAAAGAGCGCGATAATGAAAGTGAAACGCCCAAAGATCGCAAAGATCGTAGAGATCGGTCAAAATCCCGCGACAGATCGAGATCGCGCGATCGAGACAGGGATAGAGATAGGCGCGATCGTGGTAGGGACAGACGTGGTAGACGTGACAGGAGTAGATCGAGAGATCGCGATCGTCGTGATCGCGGCAGACGCCGTAGGGATCGTTCACGCTCACGAGATCGCACACGCTCACGTGATCGTGACAGCAAGCGTAGCTCGCACAGTGATAGGCGCAAAGACATACAGGATGATGATAATAGCGAGGTGGTAATTGTCGGCTCATTTCCCAAAGATAAGCAAAGCGGTAGCAAGGGAAAGAAGGGAAATGGATCTGGGGGTAATAGTATTGAGAATGGAATTTGGGAAGTACCACCGCAAAGTCAGATGCCATTGATCATAGCACCAGGAATACTCGGTGCTGGTATTGCTGCACTTCCGGAAACAGAGAGATCCATGAATTTCCCAGCAGTTGGACAATCATCAGTTATGCAATCTAATCAATTTCAGGCTCTCAATGGTATTAATGGGGGCATTCAGTCGCCTGCCATTAATTCACTCAATCTTAACTCATTACCATCGTCCTTGGGATTATCCAATATTAATTCATTGAAACGTGACAATCAGTGGTCCAACGATAGACCACCACGTCTGAGTGACATCAGATTTCCCGGCAGATCACCTGGCTTTGACAATTTTCCGAGCTTTGGGAATAACAATTTCAGGAACAGCTCGAGGGGTAGTTCACATTTGTTGAGTAAGATGCAGGAGTTGGACGGTAGGAGAAATCCACACGCTTTTCAGACGAGTTCCTCAGCTCCTTACGATAATTTTTCCGGCAATTCTGAGAGAGGAAAATCGCGAAGTGTGGGTAATGGCGCAAGATACGATAAATCTGGGGGTCACTGTATCGAGGTTCGTAATATGCCCCTGAATGCCACATATGGAGATGTACGGCACGCATTCCAGGGAATATACATCCGGAAAGATGGCTTGAAGCTCATCAATGATACTCAGGGTAACCGAGTAGGAATAGCCTACATCAGATTCCTCAAACCCGAGGGAAAAGAACTAGCTCTCAGTGTTCCAAGATTTATACGCGGCTCTGAGGTCGAGGTGTGCCCACTCGATGAATCCCTCTTCGATAAAGCTATAGACTCTTACGTCCCAGAACGTGAAAAATCCGAGGAAACTTCCGAGAGCCTGCCCAGTGAAACCCGGAATTCCTGCATTTTACTCGCCGATCTCCCCCCCTTCACCAAAGAAGCGGATATTGTCACGGAGTTCGAAGAGGCTAAAGTACACGACATTTTTGTAACATCCAAGAAAGACTCAAGCGGTACACCTCAGTATATGGCTTACGTACAATTCTCAAGAGCTGAAGACGCGAAAATGATATCGACGAGGCCTTTGAAAATCGGCTCAAAGACGATAACCGCAATATCAATAAGTGATGAGAAATTTGCTCAAGCCAAACGAACCTATGAACAGGAGACCCTCGGCGAGGCAAGCACTCCCGATTGTATTATCATGCGGGGATTGCCTTTTCAGGTGATCGAACGCGACATTCAAGACTTCTTCTCAGACATTGGAATAGTTCCCCGTAGAATTCATATGATGTTGAATAATCATGGCTCACCGGCTGGCGAGTGTTTCTGCGAGTTCGAAAGCGCTGAAGAGGCGGTCAGGGCGACGGGGAAGAGTGGACTGCCGATGGGGAAGAATTTTCCCACCATTGAGCTCGTCGCGAGAAATAAAATGTTGGATATGTTGAGCAATGCGGAGACACCGTTTGCAGAAAGCCAGCAGCCCTTTCCTTTGCCCCTTCAGGATCGCCCGAGATTCTCACCGATCGGCAGTCATCCCCCCAGGTTCGGAAATGGAGGGTTTGGACCTCCCAGGGGACCTCCTGGCATGATCGCCCTTCCCAGGCACCTGTCCATGAGCAGACCAGGCCCTACACCGTCTCTTGATTATGTCGAGGGCTTTGGTAAACCTGGTTGTGTTCTCTCCCTTGAAAATGTACCGTTTAAAGCTGATATCAATGAGATCATTGAGTTCTTCAGGGACTTTGATGTCAAGAGGGAAAATGTTATTAGGAGATACAACGAGAAGGGCATGCCCACTGGCGATGCCAGAGTGGCTTTTTCATCGCCCAGTGAGGCTCAACGAGCGTTGAGAGAGCTCAGACAGTGCAAAGTTAGGGATCGAACGATCTACTTGAAATTAGCATGAGTGGATTCAATAGTCGATCTGTGAAACGTCCCAGACAACACTTATTTTCCATCAGCTGGTTGATATAAAACTATCTCGATAATGACGCGGTTCCAAGAAGAAAAGTTGAGGCATTTTTTTTCGGGGATGTTTTGACATCTACGGAAAAGGTCGCAGACATTTAATCTATAATTACTCGTTATTGGATTTAGTATTTATATAACTTGCAAGATTGGTATACGCCAATTGACACGTCTCGACAGATTACTGATCGATTATTCGAGTAGATGCATTGTTTTTGGTTCTCTTTACATTTGAGATGTAATTGAGTATTTGTATATAGAGTGTAGAATGGCCCAAATGGTCCAATTCGAGAGTATGACATCGACGTTGCTACGATTTTTAGATTTTAATTGCACAGCTGACATCATTATTAGTCGTATCTCGTAGAAATACAGAAATATAAGAATGAAAGACAATGAACAAGAGATAGTGGATAGTGGAATGTATTAATCAACTAATTAACTAAATTTTGTTTTGATCGATTTTCCATTGTGAAACATTTATTCTGCCTCATTCTCCTTTACATATGTATTATACTTAGATATAAGTAATTGTGAGCTATGGGATAAGTGCAGCGGCGGAGTAGAATTAAGTTATTCATCGATTGTAAAAATATGATAATTTAGTAATTGACTTATTTTGTTATTTTCTACACCTGTTAACATGATAACAGAAGTTACCCGTTTAATGGGCCGAGAGCATAATGGAATACTTATCCCTATGAAGTGTAATCGATCGTTAGGTTGAGAATGTAAATGCGACAAAAGAATGAGTGTATGTGAAGTAATACAAGAAGGCCTTGGTTACTTGAATAAAAATTTATATTTCAGACATAAATCGTCCACTTTAATATCTGGACTTTTACCTCTTTGCTTTAACCAAATATAAATTAGTGAGCAAGTACGAAAAAGAAGATCGACGTCGAACAATCTTCATTTGATCTTGGGGACTCTAAAAACTTCAGATGCTTGGTACGCATTTTTTTATCATCAAGTTTATTGACTACATTGAAGGCGAGATCTGTCCCTATTTTTTATCCTCAAATTATCTATGATTATCTAATCAATGTATTGGCAAAGACACAACCGAAAATATTGATCACGTTTTTTTCTCGTTCAACAGGAAAGTGAATTCAATTTTTTTAATGGTCATAAAAAGTATATAGTCCTTTGATTTGATGAAAATTTATGATCCCTTAATTATGCCATTTTCTGTAACATAAATCTTGTGTGACCGCCTTACTCCCTTCCAATACCAGCAAAAATATTGCACTATTTGGAATTGAATGGTTTCTCAATTTTGTCAAATATTTGGCGGCACAGATTTATCAGACCATCATTCACCAAGACCGCAGAATTAATGTCTGACTATTGAAATTGCGACAAACGGCGAGAAAAAAAATATGGGACAACTTTTATCATTTTTCCTAGTTCCCGACTTAGACAAAGTCTAAGTTTGAGTTGTGTATCAAATTAGTGACAAGTATCTCTCGTGCAGTATCACTTTATTGCAGAAATATATTTCAGCAATTACACTCTTCAACGATAGAGGACTTCTCGATTACAGACGAAGGTCTAAAGTATTTTATATGGCTTTTCCATTTGCTTTTATTTTTGATATACTCCCATTCGTTTTATTTCTCTTCCTCCTCTTAACTCTTAATCTTGTGACTCGATGGCGTAAGACAGTACCCATTGATAAAATGAAATATCCGTTTCTTTATTTACCCACGTCTTAAACCTTCCGCTAGTATCTTCGAAGAGGCTTTGGAATAATCGATATATTTATGGCCAAAGATTGCTGATGAAAATAAAACGGATGAAAAAAATTAAAAATCAATGCTCCAGATGAGAGAGGGAGGTCAGATGCATTGACTCACTGGTTATTTTTGGACCATTCGGCTTTTGCCAAGCCGAGGAAGAATCCCTTTGGGTGGTCGAGACTGTACACAAATATGCTTAACGATGAATCCGGGATGGAGGTGGAGGTGTATCCTGGTGGGGAATATATTACGTTGCGCCCCCGCCATCCTCCTCGTATCAAGCGTGCTCAATACCTGGAACCAGCTGGAACGACCTGAGTGAGAAAAAAAAGGTTGGTTACGAAATTCAGGGTCTTTGTTGATGCAGCCACATGTGTCCATGGTTTAACACACATAAATAGCTGTGAGAATGCCTTTTGTATCTGAAATTACCAGCTCGCGTATTCCCTACTGGCGCCACTATTTTTAACTATTCTTTTCTCTACTCTTTATGCTCATTTATTTTTATGGGTTTTCTTAATTGAATGAATTACCAGGCCCAGGGTATTTACACGGAGTCGTCTGATTCTTGGAGGTCGACCTGAAATATCAAACATTTCAGAAAATCTCCCCAATCAATCCCATTTAATATAGTTTTTTTTTCAGTTTAGTAGTACATAGTTTTTATAGTACATACAGATATCAGTCAATTATGATGATACAAAGATATTGTTAAACAATTGTCGAGATCAATGAAAAAAGTTTTATGAATTTTGGCAAAGGAAATTTTCGCAAAGTCTGTTGGAAATCTATCGTCAACTAATTATTCAACATATTACAGGAGATCCTGGACATGTGATTAAAGCAATTACCAGATAAATTAAAATGTACAGAGATGGGCAAGTAGTCGCCAGAGGCGATCGAGAAAATGAAAAGGGTAAACCCTGTATAAAGAAAATAAGGATAAAGAGAGGAGAACGTGAGTCGAAGGCGCGCATTCTCCATCAGGATCTCTCCTCCGGCGATTTTTGCTAAGCTTTCTATCGCGAATAAGTAAGAGCGTGAAGTAGGATATGCAACAACGAGTGGATTAGTATTATTATGTGCAGCCCAATTGGATTTTTTTTGCTCGAGCTTTTTTGTTGCTAATCAGGATTCAAATAGTCCAGCAAACGCACAGTCTTTCATCTTGATTTACTGCAGTATGACATACTTTTCTCTCTCCTCCTTCAGGCATGAGACCATGAGTTCTTCTTTGGACTCTCTCATTCCCTCAACACCACTCCCGCTTCCAGTGTTGCCGTCCCCTTTTATTTTATTCTGTCTCACTTGCTGAACGCACTCATACCATTTCACTGAGAACACATTGGCCCAGTCCAGCTCAGTCGCTGAAGGAACTGCTGGCTAGTGGCCTCGTGCAACCGCGCTCCGCTTGAACTTGAAGCGTTGACATCATCAAACATTTTAAACCCAGTTATTTGAGTTTTGGGGTGGTTGGAGCTGGTGAAGAGACCAAGTAGGTGCCCTGAATCATCGAGTTGATGGATTAAATCGAGGGGAATTCCTTCAACATGAGAGTCTCCAGTGGATTGCTCCTCTTGGCAGTTTTAGTTCCTGCACTGTCTTCACCTCAAGGGAGACCGGATAATATCTCCAAGGATTGCCCCAGAAAGTGCTGGTGTTATCAAACTGCTGTACGATGCATGTTCCAGGGTATCACCAGAGTGCCGAGAGTTTCAGCCAACTCCACAATTTTGTAAGTTAAATATCCTGTTGTGAAGCAAAAAAAGGAGACGAGTTGAGAGCAAATTTGTGGGTGGTAGTGCGAAATTATTCGATAGTTAACGAGAACATGAAAAGTCGCAATAAAAGAAAAAGTTTGAAGCTACAAAATCATATTGGTAGTTTGCGCAAAGCTCTTGACAATTGTCGAACTATACCTCCAGTAGAAGACGAGTGTCTTTCATCAACACCATTGAAACTCCAAAATGTTCTCAATTGAATGATCATCCACACAATAATCACCTATTATATCCTTAATATTTTAATCAGTGGGACGAGTGCAATGGGCAGCTTATAGTTCTGGTTTTATTGAATGTTTGGTAACAATTGTTTTATCCAATCTTCTTTCAACATGACCCTTGTAAATTTTTACAATGATTAATTGAGAAAACTAGGCAGAAACGATAATGCCCGTGTGGAAGGGCCATTCACTATGACCCGACCCCCCAACATTTATCTTTTGACACGGTTCCGCACTAACCCGATCGCCCACTATAATTTCACATAAGTAGCATGCAGTGAATCCTCGTCAAACCCTCTATCAACTTAATATCATCCTCCTCACAGGGAAAAGACTCGCATCAATTGAATTATGGTTGCAGCCAATTGAATTTTATTTTGCCACTTCCAAAGTCAGTAAATCGACGTTTTAACTCTAGTCATCCCCACATCAACGGCAGGAATAATTAGTTTCAGACTAAAACATAAAAAAATCAATTCTTAAATGTTCCAAGGAAAGGAAAACCGCCACATTTTAATGTTTCTGACGTTTTTCTCATGCTCCAGCATCTGGTTTAATATAAATTTTCAGCTGCAGCAGAATAATCTTTAAAAATACCAGAGCAGCCATTAAATTTAGAAGAAAACAAATCCCTTCTGATTGTAATTTCCTGGCAATCCCTTGCAGCATTCACTAACTTAAAAATTCAGCTGTGCTCACTGTAATCCGAAACTCACGCGGAATTCGGAAACTCAAATAAAGTCCAATGGCATGATTCTGGTCATTCGCGCCCTCCCGCTTCAGTTTACATTTCCCCCAGACTATTTTAGTAAATTATGTATGCCTCATCTTTCTTGCTGTGGAGATTCGTAGTTTTCTGTGATGATCCCCGTCATCGGATTAAAATGATTGAACGGCTTATCGAGTGATTATTTATAATAATTGTCACATGCCAATGCTAATATTCCTCTACAGAGATCTGAGATTCAACGATATCGTGGATATTTCACCTGGTACCTTTCATGGACTGATACATCTGGATACAATCCTGTTGAATGATAACAAAGTACGGCATTTGAAGGCGAATGCCTTCATAGGCCTCTCGAACTTGACTATTCTATACTTGTACAAGAATCGAATAACTTCAGTGGCCGTTGGAGCATTTGCACATTTGCCAAACTTGCGACAACTCTATCTTCACGAGAATCGTCTGACAGAGATCGAACCGGGCACGTTCAACAATCTTCCCAAGTTGGAGAGACTATTTTTGCAGAATAACAGGCTACACAGAATACCAGCGGATGCTTTTGAAAATGTTGGGCCAATGACACGCCTAAGGTTGGATAGCAATGCATTGGTATGTGACTGCGATCTCCTTTGGCTCGTTGAAAGACTCCGCCAAGGGCCATCGGAGACGGCTGCAGTCTGTCAAGCTCCAGTGGAGATGGAAGGTCGATCACTCAACTCTATGTCCACTGAGGATTTCCATTGTCGTAGGTTCAAATTTTTACGTATATATAGATTATTGACGATTAATGTAAATTTTCATTTCAAGAAAAACAATCATTTACCACCGATTTTCATGAAATTTTCTATTTCATTTGTCCACTCGTGCAAGACCAAATTGTAGGCGCATTATACCGATGGCGGCTTTGAACAGGCGGAATCGCCTGGTCTATAATAATTCGCAACAACAAATTTCTCGGCTAACCATGGTTTTATGCCTATCAAGTCTTTCCCTCATTCGCCATCTGATGATTCCTTGGTAAGCCTACCATTTCACTGATCTCCATTTTATGTTCTTCAGATGTTCCTCAGATAATGGAAGGCCCCGAAGACGTCAACTTGGCAATTGGTGAGACCGCTACCTTCACCTGCAAAGTAGTTGGCGATCCAAAACCCAAAATAAAATGGATGCGAAATTCTGACGAAGTGAATCCAGATGGCTCACGCTACATCATAAAAGCGGATGGTACTCTGGTTATTTCAGACATTTCCGAGAATGACGTTGGAGAGTACGAGTGCATTGCTGAGAGTAAAATGGGTTCAACCGTATCGCGAAAAGCTCGAGCAATTATAACTGCGACGCCTGCCATTCGTTTCACAGAAATTCCCAATTCCCTTTCAGTCACAGCAGGTGAGGACGTTACGTTCACATGCAAAGCCGAGGGCCGTCCCTTTCCGCAAATCGAGTGGTGGAGAAATGGTCAGCGAATTCGAGGGAACGACAGAATATTCCTAGAAGACGAAGGTACCACCTTACGAATTATTGCCACAGCCACTGGCGACTCTGCTCGGTACGTCTGTCAGGGAAGAAACCTCCACGGATTTGCAGAGGTCAGTGCAGATCTGAAAGTTGTCTCCAAGAACTCAAGCCCTCCTAGGCTCACTTATGAACCCCCAGAGGACATGGAAACAGAGTTGGGAGCCACCATCGAACTGCCCTGTCGCTCAGAAGGCGAGCCAAAACCCATAATTCACTGGAAAAAGGATGGAAGTGCTTTGGAACCCATTCCCCGATATAGAATCTCGCGCGGAGGAAGTTTGTACATTGACAACATCACCTTGACTGACTCTGGAAGATACGAATGCACAGCTGTAAATGACTACGGTCGAGCAACAGCTCAAAGTCTCCTGAAAGTCAAACAAGCATTAATCACTTCAAATAGCATCGTTCATCGAGCTTTTCAAGATGCCACAGATAGTATTGACAGGGCTGTCAATCAGACATTAGCACGGCTATTCGGAATCGACGGGGCACCTCCCACAGGCCATGCTGATCCCTTCAGAATTGCCAGATATCCCAATAAAGTCGCAAGAGCCAATGCTAGACCTGCAGAGATTTTCGAAAGGACTCTGGTCAATATTCGAAGGTTTGTTAATCAAGGTATGACGGCCAATGTTTCCGGGCCATTCAATTACGACGACATCTTGACACCTGAACAAGTTAGAGAGATTGAGAGACTCTCGGACTGCACTGGACATCGACAGAAGCCAAAGTGTAACAATTTGTGTTTTCATAGTAAATACAGAACGATCGATGGAACTTGTAATAATTTGAAACACACAACCTGGGGATCTTCTTACACCGGATTCCGGAGAATTCTTCAACCGATCTATGAGAATGGCTTCTCCCAGCCGATTGGGTGGGATAAGACCAAATTATACTTTGGATTCCCAAAGCCTGCTGCAAGATTAATCTCTACCAAGATCATTTCAACTAATAAAATCACTTCCGACGATAAATTGACGCACATGCTGATGCAGTGGGGCCAATTCTTGGATCATGATCTTGATCATGCTCTTCCAGCGGTTTCCAGTGAATCTTGGGATGGAATTGATTGCAAAAAATCCTGTGAAAATGCAGCTCCATGTTTTCCCATGGAAGTACCACCTGGCGATCCCAGGATTTCCAACAGACGTTGCATTGACTTTGTGAGATCGAGTGCCGTCTGCGGCTCCGGGATGACGAGCATTCTTTGGGGACATGGGATGACGCCAAGAGAACAGATGAATCAATTGACGAGCTATATAGATGCCTCTCAGGTTTATGGGTACGATGATGATCTAGCCAGAGACCTTCGAGAACTTCAGAATGATCGGGGATTGTTGAGAGAAGGCGCGGCATTGCCGGGGAGAAAAGCAATGTTACCCTATATGTCGGGACAGTTCGTGGATTGTCGAAGGAATCCTCAAGAGAGCTCGGTAAATTGTTTTGTCACTGGAGACTTTCGAGCTAATGAACAGGTGCGTTGCGATAGCATAATTCCTCAGTCTTTAGTTTTTCATTTCAATGATCAAATGATATTTTTTTATAATTTTTTCTTACTTCAGCATTCAACAATTGTAGTAGAAAGCTTTGTGAGGATATCGATATTTAATATTTTTTCATTAATATTGCAAAATCTGATACTGTTGAACCCTGCAGGTGGGACTCCTTGCAATGCATACTATCTGGTTGAGGGAGCATAATCGCATTGCCAGAAGTCTGGGGGAGTTCAATCCTCATTGGTCTGGAGAAAAATTGTATCAGGAAGCTAGGAAGATCGTTGGAGCTGAGATGCAACACATTACTTATCAACAATGGATTCCAAAAGTTTTTGGAAAGAGCCTTGATGAATTAATTGGGGCATACTCTGGTTATGATCCCGATTTGGATCCCAGGGTTTCAAACGTTTTTGCAAGTGCCGCATTGAGATTCGGCCATTCCCTCATTCAACCGCGTTTGGAGAGACTGAATGAAACATTTGGAAGCATTCCTCAGGGACCTCTCAGCCTTCGTGACGCTTTCTTCTCGCCTTGGAGACTTGTCGATGAAGGTGGAGTCGATCCTCTACTTCGTGGAATGTTCGCTACAGCTGCAAAACTCAAATTGCCAGAGCAAAATCTCAACTCCGAACTCACTGAGGAGCTCTTCAAAACTGCTCATGCAGTTGCTCTAGATTTAGCGGCCATGAATATTCAGAGAGCTAGGGAGCACGGGATTCCGGGATATTTGGAGTGGAGGAAGTACTGCGGGATGTCGAGTGCAAATGACTTTGAGGATCTTGCCGGGGAAATCAGTAATCCACGAGTGAGGAGGAAACTCAGGGATCTCTACGGACATCCGGGGAATATGGATGTTTGGGTTGGTGGAATTTTAGAGGACCAACTGCCCAACGCTAAAATTGGCCCTCTGTTCAACTGTCTGCTGTTGGAACAATTTCGTAGGTCGCGCGATGGGGATAGATTCTGGTACGAGAATCCTTCCTCCTTCAAACCCGAACAACTGCAACAGATTAAACAGATCAGTTTGGCCAGAATTCTCTGCGACAATGGAGACAACATCACTCGAGTTCAAAGAGATGTATTTCGACTCCCTGAGGGAGACAATAGTCTTATTAATTGTCATGAAATTCCATCGATGGACCTCCGTTTCTGGTCCGATTGCTGTGAAAATTGTGAAGTACCCACTGAAAATGGAATTCCAAGGTTCAGGAGAGAGGCGGAGAAGTATATGGAGCACATGAACGTAAGAAACATCAGGGATCTTGAAAAACAAGTCAAAAATCTCGAAGCGGAATCGAAGAAACTTCAACATCAAGCCAAAGAGATGGCCCTGCGTTTCAAAATACTACAGTTGCAACTGAGCTCCCAAATAATTTCAAATTTTAAATGATTTAGATAGATGTGCCCTATATACGCAGAACACTCATGCATTTTGTATTCTAATTTTTACATGTCTTTTTGTACATAAACTCTTGATTTACTCTGAAGTAATCCACACTGTATTTTCAATGTATATATTAATTTAAGAAATAATTCAAATCTATCAATGTTCGATGAGGTGGATGTGCTTTTACATTAAATTTGTCTTTGAATATTTACTGCATTCACTTTTAACAATAAAAGCGAAAAGGAAAAGTGGCTGAGGGGTATTGAGGAGTAGACCCCTAGGTAAGTGAAATTATTGCAAAGATATAATTAAAATATATTTTTTTATTTATAAAAAAGCCATACCTCCGCTATCGCGTTAACGTTAACGAATATTTTGACGGAATCATTACAACTCAATGGGCAAACCTTTAGGGTTGAGGAGATGCTCACGAGGATTATCGAGATAAGTGGGGCCATCACCCACACGAGTATGGATTATGTACTTCAATTGTCCTGGTTGACATTTTTCCCTGTTAATTTTCGAAATTAATTCCTTTGAGAGAGGTAAGCTTTGTGGGGGATTTCCCCTTTTATACTTGAAATTTTCAATGGATTTCGATGGCAAATAATAATCTAATAGTCCTAAGACCTCTGGGACGTTTTCCTCGAGTAGATAGAGAACAGTATTTGGGCCTGCATCGTTTGTATATCCAACCTGGAACAAGGGAAATAATTGTTACCGATAATGGAGCATTACGCATAGAATTATCCAGCGAATAAATAGTTTGTCAAAGAAATTTTGGTTTATTTGTAAATTAAAGCGATCAAACAATGTTCTAGGTGATTCATTTTGGTGATTCTATTCTCCAATAGAACGACACCCCATACCTTCAAGCAATTAGAGGCTGCGTTGTATGCGTGGATGAGGTCAATGACACTGAAGGAAACGTTGTTGAGGTAAAAACAAGGGGGGGTCGTGTCTAGACAGACCGCGTGCATCTGGTTAGAGTCCTTCATCATCAACTCGGCAAATTTTTCAAAATTCTTAGTCATTATTGCCTGGTGCATTTCTTTTACCCTTCTAGGGACGCAGTGCTCAGCTCGATATTTCAGGAGTTCTGATGTTAAGACGCCATTTTTCATGCCGACAGCACTTGAAGTTTTTTTCCTCTCGTCGTTTACCTGTCGATTCACCCGGATTAAGGATTAGTATGTAAATAAACAATTTGTATATGTGTAAAATACAAAAATTAAGACTTGAATTGAATTTGACTCACGACTAGAATCAAAATCCTCATTTCCGGCCAATGAGACGAAGGGGCAATTTGCTTGGCGATACTATCACTTCCGTTGGCGTCAGTGCCTGCATACCAGCGCACAAATCCACCATACACACTTCTACATGCCGAGCCAGACCCCAACCGAGCAATTGTACTTATGTCTCCTTCTATTTTGTACAATTTGGCGAGTGCAGCACTTAGGCAGGCATAACCAGCTGCACTCGATGCCAGACCTGCTGCTGTTGGGAAATTATTCTTGGAACATATGTGCAGCTTCCAGTTCTCCATCTCCGGCGACAGTTGGGCACGTTTTCGAACTGGAAAAATAATCCATACATTTAGTGCCGGTGTAGAATTTTTTTTATAGATTGTTATCGTATTTATAGTGACCGCACTTTCACGCAAACAAGTCTGGAGACGGGGGTTGCTGATAGATTCCTCGCGCCCATTGAGCCAAATGCGATCTACGTCGAAGTCCACGCTCGCCATTATGGTGGTCTTCGCACATAACTGGAACATATCGCGATAATTGAGTCGTTAGGGTAGACAAGTTGAGTAAAACAATAATTTCTAGATTTTTACAGCGTTTTATAAGTTAACAGATTATCATGGTTTACAGTCGGAGTTCGGTCTCACAAAGATCCTGGAAATTTTTGTCGTGAAAAGCCATTCAGTTATTCAAATTAAAAACATAAATAAAGTTTTTTTAAATTAATGTATTTTTCTAATGCATTAGGATTTATGTTCTGAGAGGTTCGAAATCTGTAAATTTATAAACAGATCGGAATTAATCCGTCCCTCCACGTAAATTTAATTTTCGAGACATGTATCTGTGTATTGAAACAGTTAAAAAAATATCAAGAGATTTGATTTAATAACGTTTATAGATTACCCAATGTCCGTGAGCCTATGTCATAAAGTAAATCAAATACAATTGACATTTTTTTCTGTGAATACTACACCGGAAGCGGTAATCTTTCGCCTCATCTTGTGATCTTTCACCTTAACTACTTACGAGTAGCTTCCTTTTCTGTATTCATATACCAAATCTATTGAATTCCAAACCCTTACAAATGCATTATAAAAGTGAATATTACGCGGAAAAAAAGGAATATTGTAAAATCTTCAGACCATGGGATTTCTCAATCAATCCCGAAATTTCGACAAATCTAAAAAGCTTTGGAATCTCGTAAATTTTTGTCGCATGAAAGGAAAACCAGAACATTTTTGTTATTTTTGAACAAACCGTCTAAACTAAGCACGAAAGGAAATTCAATTTATGCTATTCATTAGTAGTTCCCATTAATTCGATAATTGGATAATGAAAAGATCGAGGAAAGTTTTGAAGCCATTTGTCACAGGATTTTCTGCGCCAGTGGACAGCCCAAAAGAGAAGTCCTCATGATAAATTCTCTTAAACGGCTCCACTTGGAGATAATATTTGTAAAATTAATTCGCACTTACCTGATTAGTATCCAATGACGCACTAATCGAATCATTGACGGGAAGAATAAGTTGCTCATCCCGCTTTCCCCCTGAAAATTCAAATTTATTTTAAATAAAATATGAGTGAAAAGAGGGTTTGAAAGATAAAGCCTGAAAAACCTTGGGAAGATCCTACAGATGATAAACCAAGACAACTCTAGAAGTCACGCAGTTGCCCTCTCCAAAATATTTCTTGAGCGAATGAATTTTCCAAAATTAAGGAAAAGCCCTTTTGTACATGATAAATTGAGAAACGAGCTGCCGTTAAACATAGCTTCCAAAAACTCTCTCAAAAATGCCTTAAACAAACTGATTTGAATTTGAATTGTTATACTTTATCTTACATCACGTCAGTGCGTGCGCAAACCGCAGTTTAGTATGCAATTTCCAAAAACAAAACACATGAGTCCCAAAAATAATAACGAAAAATCTTGGTAACAGAACCATTCTCGGCCCTAAATGAGTCCCCAAATTCCCATCCCAAAAGTTTATGAATAATCAATAAAAAAAAAATAAGCAAATATGTACATACAGTACTTGATGACGGCGATATTCACGGGCGCAATGCATGTGACAATATTCATCATGAAAATGTCCAATTGAACACACGAAAACGTAAGGAAGAGAATCGCCGAGGAGCAACTTGTGGCCGACAATTTCTATCTAAGAATCATAACAGTATGAAGAACGAAGCCTACGTTCTTCATACATAACGGATAGCGGTTCCGGAAAAAATTCCTACCTTACGTGGCCTTACGCGACGCAAAGTCACAAACAGCTGATCCGAGAGTCCTCAATGATTTCTTCACGTAGCGTCTAGAGAGCTGGTGTGACATTACCGATGCTGGGTCCCAGTCACTCCGTTGATAAGAGGCGTCTGGAACAACGGAGACATTTATCAGTGACTGGCGGATGCGAACAATCAGTTCTCCAAGGACACTAATTTAGATCATTTGAGAATGATGAGGATAATTTAAGGATACTTTGATAATTTAAGCATTCACAGTTTCTTGTTGCTACTCTTTTTGTCTTCACACAAATGATTGATCTCATTGACACAAAAAAGGGCAACAATAAGATGAATAAATTATTGCAATTATTTACAAAAGTCGGTATTAGTTAAAATATTAAACTGGATATTGTCTTGTGACTGTCAAGCTCTCATTAAAGATAAAAAATTGAATTGAAATTTCAGTACACAAAAAAAGGATAAATAGTCGACTCCATTCGATTTCTCGAATCTACACAATCGAGATACGCCACTCACATATGTGTAAAAGGTGCGTCATTTGTATGTGTATGTGTATTCGTTTCGTGATTGTCAAAACGTTAGTCCCCAAAAAGTTAGTTTATAGTTAAAAATAATCGTTATACAAAATGTTAGGTCACCCTCCAGCGTGTGTTATTGATGTAGGCACAGGGTAAGTTAATTTTTATGAAGTTGAATTGATTAATTACATGAAAATGAGGTTGGGTGCTTGGAAAGTGAGGCTAGAAAGTGACTAACACCCCTGCCACGACGAGTAAATGCCGATTCGTCACCGTTAAAATACAAGATAATTCTGCAGAACTATAAATTTGATGATGCTGTGATAGAATGATGGCAAAAATTTCAGGTATACAAAATTAGGATTCGCTGGCAACCGTGATCCACAGTTGACCATTCCATCAGCGATAGCCATCAAGGAAAGTGCAAAAGTCGGTGATAATTCAGCCAGGCGTGTGACGAAGGGCGTGGAGGATCTCGACTTTTACATTGGATATGAAGCATTTAATTCCCCGGGTTATTCTATCAAAGTAAGAGAACACGTATTTTGTGGTCTTTCCGTTATATGCTATAGACCTTCCCAATTTTGCTTGACGGGCCAGTCATCCGAAGCGACAAAGCAGTCTTTCCTTTGAAAGTTACTTGAAGTAACAAGGCTCATGCGAAAAATGTTCCTCTCACGATTGCGAAAAAAAAAGTAAAGAAATGGAGAACGTGCGAAGCCTTGAAACAATTTTTTAAAACTGATCTCTTAACGGATTATCATGAATAATTGAATTACTCTTCCAGTATCCTGTTAGACATGGACTCGTTGAAGACTGGGACTTGATGGAGCGATTTCTCCAGCAGTGTATTTTCAAGTATCTCAAGGCAGAGCCTGAGGACCACCACTTTCTCCTCACAGAGCCTCCTCTGAACACACCCGAGAATCGCGAATATCTTGCCGAAATAATGTTCGAATCTTTCAACGTTCCTGGACTCTACATAGCAGTCCAAGCTGTCCTGGCACTGGCTGCCTCGTGGACAGCCAAGAGCGTGGAAAATAGAGGGCTGACTGGTGTGGTAGTGGACAGTGGAGACGGTGTCACTCACGTTATCCCAGTGGCCGAGGGTTTCGTCATAGGGAGTTGCATAAAGCACATTCCAATTGCCGGCAGGGACATCACTTACTTCATACAGAGCCTCTTGAGAGAACGAGAAGTCGGTATCCCACCGGAACAATCACTCGAGACTGCCAAAGCAATTAAGGAGAAGCACTGCTACATATGTCCTGACATTGCCAAAGAGTTTTCTAAGTACGATACTGATTCAACCAAGATAAAACAGTACACAGGAATCAATAATATCACCCAGCAACCGTTCAATGTTGATGTGGGTTATGAGCGCTTTTTAGGTCCTGAAATTTTCTTTCATCCTGAGGTAATTCTTATGCTGCGTGTTGTGCAATTACCTTAAAAGCTCAGTTAAAACAGTTTTGATTAATCAAAAACCAATTTGTGAAAAATTGTGATATTAAAAAAAAATGATTGTTTCAGTTTGCGAATCCCGACTTTACAACTCCCCTGGGAGAGATTGTAGACGACGTGATTCAGAGTTGTCCCATCGACGTGAGAAGACCCCTGTACAAAAATATTGTGCTTTCCGGTGGATCAACCATGTTCAAAGACTTTGGGCGAAGATTGCAGAGAGATATGAAAAAAATGGTGGATACACGGTTGAAATTGAGCGAAAAATTAAGCGGCGGTCATATTACGGTAACTAAATACTCGGATTTTCATTCATTTGCGTGAGATTGAACTGCAGAATTTACGATATTAGCGCATAACAGTCATATTTCTATCCAAAACACTCGACAATTACCCATATTTCATTGTCGCGAAAACAAATCTCCATCTCATCAATTTCTAGTGCTCGAGTGATTTGATTCTCTGCCCAACTCTTCTACATTGATGTCTAGTTAATGTACGAATTTAATTTTTTCTATTTATTTATTTTCAGCCAACTGCAATCGACGTACGTGTAATTTCTCATCCTAAGCAGCGCTGTGCTGTTTGGTTTGGTGGTGCTCTGTTAGCCGATGAGCCTGAATTCTATCAGGTGTGCCATACGAAAAAGGATTATCAGGAGCACGGTCCTGGTATTTGTCGTTACAATCCAGCTTTTCGCAGTCTCTTGTAAACTATTGAGTATTCAAGGAGAAAAAAAAAACTTACGAACAAGTGAAATCCTAGCTAATCAATTTCCATAATTTTTAGCACCTTTTCTTACGTGTATTTTCTATGAATTTTTGTGCAATCCATTGCTCACCAAAACTGAGTATTATGCCAGGGACGAAATAATCTGAATAACTGATTGTATTCCAAACAAACGACAAAACTTTTCAACGCACATCAATAATGAAAATATTACGTGCTCATTGATCCATTTGTTGTGGAAAAAGTTAACATTAATTACTACTGGTAGTGAATATAAATATAATTTTTTCTGAATTGAAGAGAGAAATAAAAATGTCCGTGTTCAAATTCAACGTGATATCATTGTAAATAGACGTCCTGGGTTTTTTTTTTTGTTGAATAGCTATGTCGTGTTCTAATATTTTTTCATTTTAATCATTCGGTTTACTGGTATTGAGTTGCTTTTGCTGAGAATATCATGTAATGTCAATAAAGTTTTTCATAATTTACCGATATTATTCCCCAGAAATTCACATAATTTCCGCCTGTATCGTATCAGAAAAAATATCCTTCGAAATTGCCCTCTAAACCTACTAACCATGGAAATACTAGCAGTGAAATTGA
The DNA here is from genome assembly GCA_030522845.1 of Psyttalia concolor. Taxonomy (NCBI): domain Eukaryota; kingdom Metazoa; phylum Arthropoda; class Insecta; order Hymenoptera; family Braconidae; genus Psyttalia; species Psyttalia concolor. Next base: position 44,823 of record JAPYZM010000065.1, on the reverse strand, counting down.
TTTAAATAAATTATGTTCTCATGGAATTTATGTTGAAATTGATAATGTACCTACTGTATAACAAGATACTGACTCTAATTTCTCATAGTTCTCTCAATTTATTTTCCAAAACTACGATAATCATTTACATCTTCATTTACATGTTCATTATTTACACAAAGTAATAGTTTTTTCCCCTGAAAATAATATAAGAAAACAAAAAAAAAAATAATTGAAAAATATTATGCAAATTCAGCGATGAAGTAGGAGAGTGGGAAGCTTCCAACCTGAAACTTACAAATTATGCTAAATTTCCCCCTCCCCCTCTCCCTGGATGTCTTATAAGTATATCCATCTTCCCAAAAGTTCATTTTTTCACGTGTAAAACAATTTTTTTTTTTTCATTTTGTACAGAAATACATGCAACCAATTCTTTCGAAAATGAAAGAAAAAATAGTCGCGACAACTGTGGCAATATTGAATAAATAATTTATCGTTATATTCCTGCTCTCAGAGAATTTCTGTCCGACTTAGTAATCCATCTCTCACAAAATTATAAATAATAATAAGAGATGACACAGTGGGAACAGTATAAAAAATAACGGCCACAAAGAAGTGCGTGCCCAGGCAAATAATTGAAAATATTGAAGCCACTCCTCCCCCAAAATTCTGTCGATTCTGATTGTAACTAATTAACGTAGATCGATAGATTAAAATCGTTGTCGGTACAAAAAAAAATATCTATAAAAATAAAGACATCTGTCAATTAGAGAAATCAAGTAATTTTGGAATTTACGATATTGAATAAAAATCTCGTGATATTCAGAAATAAAAATTCCTACGTCCTCTCGTTCCATCCTTTCACCGCAGAATTATCAAATCAGTAAATACAGGTAACAACACTCTCAATCGAACTCCTCTGGTGGCTCCCTGTCGCCGTCCTGATTCATATGAGCCCCGGCATTAGGAACATGCCTCTCAAGATCACTGAATAGTGAAGAAACAAACAGAGTAAAAAAATTAGTATTTACGCTGTCTCTCGCAGTGGAGCTCGCTTGCCTCCTGGTTTCGGGCTTGGAGTAAATATCAATGGAGTCCTGAGGTGGATAGGGATCATGCGAGAAGACATGAGTCTGCGACTGATTTACATTGTGGACAATAGGCACTTCCTTGAGATCTGAAAGGACAATATGCCGCAAAATATTTCTCGGCGGTTGTCCCTTGTACCTCATACTCCGTTTACTCTCGCAGAACTTGGCATAATCATCTCCAGCATCAATTCTATCCATAACAGCAGTGACATTGCTCTCCAACCAAGGTAAAATATCGGCCTCCTTCCACAAATGAAAGGTACGAACGACGTACAGAGTCTGCAGTTTTTCCAAAGCAACACTTGTCGTGCTTCGCGCTCTACTTCCAAAGTAATCATGACCAAGAACTCTCGTATCAGTAGACACTCCACATTTATCCAGCAATTCTAGAAGCACGCCAGGAAACATGAAGAGGGCATCCTGTAGAAGTTTATCCGCTTCGTTCCTACTGCTTTCTTTGTCATCAACACGAAAATAAGCTAGAGCTAGGCTGTAGGCAATATTAGGCAGCTGCGTGAGATTTCTCTCGACATTCCAGAGATTACAAAAATCAATGAACCATTCGTACTCCCTTGCTCTCAGTGCATAAAGATCGATGGAGAGGACCACTGCCATTGGATCTCCAACAGGGTCCAATGAGAGGAGTACTTTAGCGAGTTCTAGACTAGTTCTGTAGCACGCCCGACCGCCAATGAACGTCAGATGCTTAAATAGAGCGAGAAAGAGGGCTCGATTCGTCTGCATCTTGTAGTTCAATCTGCAGTTGCCAGTTGTGAGGTTGAAAAGAGGATGAAAAGCACATTCTAGACAGTGAACTGCTCTCTCCACAAGTTCGGCAGCCATTTGGAGATCCTCATTGAACTTGCAAACATCAGAAAATTGTAGGAGTGAGTCCACATGACAGGGATTCGCATTGATAATGCTGATGATGATTTCAGGATTTGGATTTTCCACTGCTACGAGAAATTTCTCCTGAACTTGTCTATATGCTGGACTATGAATGAAGACGAAGTATTGGAGTCCATTTTCAGCCTCTGTTGTCTGGTCAAGTGTCATTGAGAGGCCTGCTTTATTCACTGGGAACCAGTCTGGTATTGTTGTCAGCCAAGTTTTACGAAGATGACTAGTTCTACCTCGACCACGTGATTTATTCTGATCGCCTGGCAGAATTTTACTGCCACAAATTCGTTTTAGCTCGTTATGAGGATTCAGGTACTTGTGTTCAATGGTCATGATGCTGTCTCGTGTCTTTTCAGCTGGTTTGTAATCAGATTTACTGGAGCTAGCAACAGGCTCTCCGAGGAGCCTGTTCACTTCACGCACACTGCGCTCGATTTCGTCGACCTCATCCTGGGAGTCTTCTCTAGGGGGATCCTCCAGTTTTGATCGGTCCTTCTTCTTCTTCTTCTTCTTTTTCTTTGGCTTCACTGGACTCGGAGCGGAGGACTCTGGACTGAGATCTGGATTGAGGTTTTCGTCGTCATCTTCTCGAGGATCATCATCAGAATCACCATTTAGCTGGAAGGAGAATATTAAAAGATTTCGTTTCGAGATGAGGAAGTAAATAAGATAAAAAGAGCATATGGAAGTCGTGGCAATCAGAAGAGTCTTATCTGGCAAACATTCGGAGATTGTTTATCCACTTTTCTTCACATATTGACAGAATAGGAAGAAATTGCTGCCAGTGCGATAGACAATTTGATAGTAATCTTCATTTGATGAATGAAACGCAACCCAGAAGAGGTTAATAAATACATAAATTTAATATGCCAATTGCAAATGTCTTATCACTTTTTCCATGATGTTTTGAAGCAAGCTTGATGACATTACTTTATGATTTTTGGATATTTACCAAATCGAACATATTGAACTGCCTCGGTTTTTTCCCACTGATGATTGGAATTTCATTGTCACTTGTTTCCTCATGATTTTCTTTGGTAATGATGCTCTCACCGTAGAATTTTCGCAAATAACGAGTGGACATTTTGACACTAAATATTCAATTGCTCTTGACAACTCTAATATTTCTATCGCGATACAAGGGTTAGAATTGCAAGATAATGATCCCCAATTGGGGGCATGGAAAATAGATCGACCTCTTCGCCATGATTCCTAGGTTTTGGTCAATTCCTGTACTAATGGCGTCACGTGGTCACAAGTTCCAGTGAGTTAGACAGGGATAGATATATCTGATCATCTTCGTTCGGTGCACTTGACGAATGAGCATCTTGCTGGCTGCTGACATCTGCATGAGTTTTGCGTAAAATTCATGGATACCGAGTCGTCCCTGCGAAATCATACCGACCACAGTCTCTCGTTGCAAACAGGCGCCACAGATCCATTGCTCCAACTTCACCCACTTACCGGCTGAGACAATGCAGACGCTCAACGCTTCGACACCTCCTACATATACGTTCCTGCACATCGACTCTTTTGTGACTCCACTCGATTGTCAATTCTATGTGCATGTACACATGCATAGGCAATAGTACACCAGCGAATTACTTCAGCAAGTGTAGTTCCTGGAACAAAAAGTGAATTAGCTAACGAATCCATCAGTCTCTTACACATACCAATGTTAAACCTCCAACTCCCACTGAATAAACCCTAAACTGTGTAAATTGAAGTGAATTTGAGGCAAATCGAGCCCAAGGTTTTTTTGCGTGGAAAAAAAAGAATTGAATAACCTTACTAATACGAGTCTGTGCGCAGTCTGCCATAGTGAGAAACTCATTTCCTTTTCATTTTCAAAAAAAAAAAAAACAGTGACAAAATAATTATTACTTCGATTCATGGTTGCTCTCGTTACACAATGACTCTCTGGTACTGAATTAACCTCGTTCAACGGAATTTTATGATTCCAATGAGGGGAGACAATTAATGGGAATTGGAGAAACGTAACGCGAGGGTGTTTAATACAAGTGTATGTGCTGATAAACATAATTTGTAGTGGTAAAGAGAGAAACAAGTCACCAGAGTTAGAAAGGAAAATGACAAACGAAATTAAACAGCCAGTGAGTAATCTCGAAACTGAGTACTTGGAGATTAATTCGAAGAATGCATGGCCGATATTCTATCAGCACATTCGGGACGAGTGTGGAAATTTTGATTATACATGCAATGAGTCGAAAAAACCGGGGAATAAAAATCTCAATCGTTATCGCGATGTAGCGCCTTATGATCACACGAGAATTATCTTACAAAAGGGCTCCTGTGATTACATCAATGCCAATCTACTCAAGGTAGAGCGTGCACATAGACAGTACATACTGACTCAGGGTCCTCTGCAAAGCACATCTGGACACTTTTGGCTGATGGTGTGGGAGCAGAACTCCAAAGCTATTGTTATGCTTAACAAAGTCATTGAGAAAGGTCAGGCCAAGTGTGATCAGTACTGGCCACTGGAGGCTCTGGAGGAGCCTTCGCTGACGTTCTTCAACGTTAACCTCAAAGTTGAATTTGTCAGTAGAAAACAGGCACACGATTACACTACCAGAGTTCTGAGATTAACTGATCTTGATTCACAAGAATCCAGGGAAATCCTTCATTTTCATTACACGACGTGGCCGGACTTTGGAGTTCCACAGAGCCCAACGGCATTTCTGCAGTTTCTGAATGACGTAAGGAGATCTGGAGCACTTGATGAGAATGTGGGACCACCCATTGTACATTGTTCGGCTGGAATTGGAAGATCTGGAACGTTTTGTCTTGTTGATACTTGTCTGATGCTGGTAAGTAAATGTTTCATGGCTTTTTCCGCTAGTGAACTGAGTAGGACTGCTACGAATTATATTACTCATGTTCAATGGGACCCGAGGCTGACAGAGTGGAATTGTTTTTTGTTCTTGGAAGGCATGATTTTAGGTTTAATAATGACATCTAACGCGTTGAGGACCGTTGAATCAGACGATAGTAAAAATCTAGAATTAAATATTTCCTTTCCATGTAAACCTTCAATATTTGTTCATTATCTTTGCAGATTGAGGAGAATGGACTGAACTCAGTCAACGTCCGTGAACTTCTCCTGGAAATGAGGCGCTCGAGAATGGGACTGATTCAGACCCCAGATCAATTGAGATTCTCGTATGCCGCTATCATCGAGGGATCCAGGGGGCTGCCATCCAACAACGTGGTAACTACTACCAATTCACAGTGGTACATTGCTTGTAAACTTGTGGAAATCTTCAATGAGTTTACCAGCAGTGTTCTACTGTGATGTTGCCTCATGTCAGATATTTCATGCATTATTTTTGGAATTTTAGAATGGTGTAACGGTTGAGAATCACTACGACATTGTAAACAATATCCACAACCTAGTGAATCAAAATAACGTCGAGGAGGAGGAGGAAGATGAGGACGAACCACCGCCACTACCACCACCTCGAGGAGAGTCTCTCACCAGAAGCATTATATCGGATCAACTGAGCAATGACTCAACTCCTGAAAATGGTCATTCTTACTCAATTTTTATTATCTCATAGAGTGAATAATTTTTTGATTTGGTGGTTCAGTTTTTCGTTTGCAATTTTTTCTTTAATAATTCTGAAGCGCCCGTTTTAACCTCCAATTTCATTCCAAATAAATTCAAATAAATTAGAGAATTTTTGTCTTTTGGTAGTCACAAATTTATAATCCTTGTAAAAATTACCACTTGGCATGAAATTACAATTTTTTCAAACGGCACAACTAGCTAAAAAACTGGGCGATAATTACAACTGATGAATTTTCTTCGAACATTTTAGAAATTGAACCTCGCCCTCCGAATAAGCCTCTGCCTATGGAGCCCACATCGAAAATATCATCGAATTCACACAACAATGAGGATCACACACCGAACAGCTCTCATCCGTAAATATCCTTTCTCTTTTCAAGAACAGAAAATTCCGGTATTCTAGTGATGAAACGTAATAAGTTGAATGAGCCATCTCTCTCAATCCTGGAACTATCTCAGAATTGATTAATTTCCGCAGAAACCATTAGGAAAATGTGCTTGTTGTTGAGGATAATTTCCGACAAGAACGTCATTGCACATTTCAAACTGCCAACTTCAGGTTAATTTCGTTTGACTTTGTGGAATAATCGTTTGATGTCCTTAATTTCTAGGAACAACGAATTACGTCATCGTCATCAAGAGAGAAACGAACGATTGGCGATTCAGGTGCGAGATATGAAACGACGACAGAAAGAGACGGAAGACTGGCAGAATTTCAAGAGGTCATTATTCAACCCAGTTACAATAGGAATAGGTAGCGTAATTATTGGTGGGGGTGTTATCGCGTTATGCAGTTATCTGTATGTCAGAGGGTAATACCGAGGCGAGCAGAGAGCAAATCGGCGAAAAGAGAAAGAAAAATGATAACTTATTTTTTATTCGTTCCCATTCGTTTTTCCTCCTCAATTTTAATGAATTCGGCTCAATCTTAAACATTGAGAGATTGTTAATACAATTTGAATTTAATCAATTTATTCGACCTGATAATGTTTGTTCATCAAAATACCAATTTATTTTTGAATTTACAATGAGCCCCGGGGTAATGCTATTCAATAATGAAATTGGCGAGACACCAGAGAATTAAGTCTAAGTAACAGAAAAATGATTGGAGTGTTTTTCGTATTTGTATTTTTGTATTCTAATATCATAAAAAAAAAGATTCACGACAACACTGTCTAGAATATTGGGAGTGTTAAGAAGCTGATGAATTTTCTTTACCCTCTGAGAAAAATAAATCCGATATTTTTTTGCAATTGGTTCAAGAGGACAGCATTGAAGAGAAAAAAAAAATCAAGACTTCAGAAAATGAAGGGAGAGATGTGTATTTTTTTAAATTTTTATATATCAATAATGCAATACTTATGGCAGAAACCCAACATTTCTACCTTGAAAACAAATTGACTGAAATAATGGTGGTAAGTTTCTTCAGAATATACACCACGTCTTTCATATTTCTCTCCATCATAATTTTTCTTGTTTAAAATTTTGAGAATAATCAATGAAGCTTATTCTCAGGACAATTAAAATTTTGCATGGGCCACTAAAATCCCTTCAGGGTATTAAATATTAAACATTATAGAAAGAGAGGAAAATACTAAATTAATGAATTTAGAAATCTAGTAGTCATCCTATTAATCCAGTAGATGAAATAATACATAAACTATGTACATCTAGTTTTCAATTAATCGAGATAAATCCACGTAAATGTTTTGTCCCTCTCCAATGAATGGAAATGAATGAGTAATCGTCTAATTAATTAAGGTGAATGTATGGAGGGGTTGGTTTTTTTTAGAAAAAAAAATCCTCTGTGGTAAAAAAAATGAACCCAGTGAAATGTATTGCTATATTCATTTCATGCTATTCCTGACGTCCTAATCTAATTATTTAAAGAACGAGAAACGGGAGTAACATTCCACCGGACACTAGAAATCCAATAAAAATGGACGTAAATCCATTTTTTTAAAATCTCCCAGAGGTGGGAATCTCTTTGCCCACACGTCTTACATGTATAGAAATCATTTTATTTACCCGACAAAAAGGCAAAAGAACCAACACAAGTCCTCTGCTGTTGCATCCTCAGTGTACTCCACCTGATGAATCTAGACACGGTGCTAATAACAATTAAATCTAAACAGATAAAAAAAAACAATGAAAAAAGAAAAAGAGAAAACGAACTTTAACAAGTGTGTATAAGTGCGGAAGCATTCAATGAGGATGAGTCAACAGACGCGTATGTAGACTTAAACCGAAAAGGAATGATAAATTATAATTTTATTACAAATCGAGCAGAAATAAGAATCAACTAGAACCCAATAAAAAGAGAATAATGTACCCTCAACTGCTAATTTTTTGTACTCAAAACCGTTCACTTTCATCAATAATCCAGTTAACTTGAGAAAAAAAAAAAGTGCCTATCATGTTTCTGACGAATGACTTTTGCTATTAAAACACTAGAGAGCCTGAATATACAGAAGTAAAACAGAATTTCAAAAGCGACAAGACACGTGTCATAAGAATTAAGGGAAGGTGGGAGTGATGAACCGCCTGGAATTCCACGTTCTTTTCATATTTAATTGAATGAATTCCAAATACAGATGGGAGATTGTACTCACCTGTACTTGTATATTTTTCTTTGCGTCTTGTTTTATTACCAATTATCTTTTCTCGCTTTTTTCAATTTCAAAGCAAACAAGAGATCTTCATCTAGTACTTGATTTCAGATCAAAAAATGAAACAACGGAAACGAGCCCTGATACTGTACACGAGGAGGCAGAATCTACGATATGAAAATAGACCTATTTACTTGGAAAATAGTAAATAAAAAAAAACAAACAACTGCATATAAAAAAAACTCATAAATCAATTTTTCTCCTGCAAACCACGAATTGAGAATAATTTGCCTCGTTTTTTTTCTACACTTGGTGTAACCGGGAGAACTGGGACAATTGTATATTCAACAAAAATTATCATCAATGTTTTTGATAAAATTCAATAAATGCGCACTATTTGATACATAAATTTAAGTCATTGTATTCCATTTACCTCACTCGATTTCTTTATTTCTTTGTTTTTAGTATGCAATTTAGAGCTGTCAATTCGCTTAACCATCTCAAGCATTTTTATTCTCTCATTATTAAATAATTAATTTTTTTCGAATAATGAAACTACCGTTTATTATCTATATTTGGGGTTTTATCCTGTTGTCGAGCGTGCTTTGTAAAACCCATCGATCTTCAAAAATACGGAGAAATCACGGCAGACGAGCAATCAATTTCCAATCAAGGCATTACCGGAATGATTCGCTGCTGAGGAAAAAACGAGCTGACTTGTATTTTACGCAGAATCCGGTTAAAGAAGAGCAATCAATCATTTTAGAGGGCATGAATAATTCAACAACTCCAGGACTCTCAGCAACTCCAAAGAGAGCAGTTCAGCTTGAAGATTTGGCGAAAATCTTCGGGATAACCGAAAAAACCTCAAATTTTACGAATTTCAATGATCTCCGGGATACAGACTCCTTTGCAAAGCATATTCGAGTTAAACGTGATAATCCAGACTTCAACGAAGTGGTAAATCCAATTGCCGACGAACCTGTTGAATTACATCTCCGAAAAACCTCAATGGACGATGACAATTCGATATCAAAGAATAATTTTGAAGATGTTTATCCGGAATCAGCTGGTCTAATCGACTACGACGCACCACTCACTCGAGTTCTCAAGACTAAACGTGAAATAAGGAAAGAGTTTTCTCCAGTGGCTGGCAAAAATCTCGAGGGCACGAAGACCAGAGAAAAACGCAAGAAAAGTTCCAACAAGATTGGTGAGTTCGGCGATGTCCACGAGAACGAGTTAGTGAAAAGCAAATTGAATTTGAAAACGATACAAACTAGATCCATCGAGGAAGCCAAAGAGCTCGCTAGTAAATTAGTTGCCAAGGTTTTTTTTCTTACTTTATTCACAACTTTGCCAACTTGTTTAAAGTCCTCCCCACTGCTTCACGTTATTTTTCCCCTCCGTCAGGTTAATGAAATTGAAAATTTAATGGATGGCTCATCATCGTCATCATCATCTTCCGCCACGTGGAACGAAACCAAGGCCCAAGTGATGGGCCAAGTTTCCAGGGCTGAGAGATTTGCCAACTATTCAGGTAAAAAATGAAGAGGGTTAGCTTTCTGAATCAATTTAACAATTATTTTCTTTTTAACTCAAAGATAGCTAGAAATTCAAAGTCCACACGACCGAGAAAAGCGAAGAGACAATACAGCAGAAAATCTCACCGACGGAATAACAGGAAAAAACGAAAATCTCACCGGAAGTGGGATCGATGGAGTGATTGGAGTAGTTGTAGTGTCACGTGTGGCAAAGGTAGGCAAATACGATGGAGGCACTGTATTCGTGATTGTACAACTGCCGAAACAGAAATGGAGGAAAAAATGTGTCAATTGCCTGCGTGTGCCCCTGGTAAATTTCTCGGTATCTTTTAAAAATCAATTTTTGTAGTATTATGTACTTATTATATAACTGTACTGTAGCTTCTGAGAATTCTTTTAAATAAGATTTTTCATAAGAATAATGATCCCCCACTCATTTGTATGTATGTTTTTTTTTTCTCTTTAATTTTCGTCTTCTCATTTTGAATATCAAATACAGATCGTATTGTACAGAATATTATTAAGCACACAAACTCCCCACTATCGTCCTCATTTTCACAATACCAACGAGTGCCGGCTCTTCATCGTATTTAATTTTTTTATTTTGAAAATCTTAAAATATACAAATTATGGTTTTTCTTATCAACTTGTGGGCATAGGCGTAGTTCATCCATTGTTCAGTTGTATTTCCTCAATTGGGACAAATCATTCTTGGCGAGAACAGCTCATCTGTTCCCTCATCACATTATTTTTTTCACTCATTCATTTTGTATTTTATCGCGATAATGACAATTATTGATTTGCAAGAAAAATAATACAGCTTTTGCAATTGTAAATGCACTGGGCATTATAACGGTATTGATTTGGTGGTTTTCGCTTTTATTTTTGGGCTATTTCTTTGATCACTGTGATACAATAATTCTCTTTCGTTCATACTGGCAGAAAATAAAATAACAAAAAACGTAATAATCAACGAAGAAAAAATGGAATTGCCAGTGCTTTTCAAATTGAATTATTCATATATATATAAGTTTCATTAATTGGCAGTAAAAAATTGCGATCTATCGCATAACCAGGGACAGTGGTAACGAACCCCGGGCATTTTTCTACTATTTTTCTCTCTTTTTTTTTTTGTTCATAAAAAATTGAGCTCAAATGATGTTACGTGCGTGATAAAAATGCGTTGATTTATGTAATTTTTAAATCCATCATCGCCACCGTCCGATCCAAATAACAAAGAAATAAAAATTCGCGAGACTTATCGTTGTCTTTGTTGCTTTTGTTATATTAAAGAAGTAAAAACTGAGGCGAATTTCTATAACAACGTTAATCAAGAATGTATGTTCATCATTCACTATAATGTATATACTTTGTTATTGTTCTTTCGTGGTTTCTTCCTGATTACAATGATTTTCATTTTGAATAATCAGTTCTTTAGACTTTGCTACTAAAATCCAGGCATTCCATGAATTGGATCGTCAGGCCATTTCGATTGGTATTTGCCAGCAACACCACCGGCTAGCATTCTCACGTCCCTGTCTGGATCTTGACGCAGTATTCGCATCTTCTGATTCACCTTCTCCGCTTGTTCTGGTTCGAATGTATCTAGTGGAAAAATAATGATGATTAATCAAAGAGAATTATCGCCGAGGTTTATAAAATTCCGTTGATCTCAGTGCTTTTATTTTCTCAATAGAATAGAATGATGAAGTACTTCGAGGATACATAATTTGTGCTGGGCTTAGATCAATGAATTGTTGTCGTGTTTCCCAAAAATATGATGTAAGAGACGATAAACTATACTCACTTATTATCTTGAAGACCTGCGTCGTGAGTGTCCTTACAACGGACAGTCTGACATTAGGAACGACATCCGAGGAAAGGCTCAGGAGACAGGGCAGCAATTCCTTGGCGAATATCTCCCCAGAAATAGCTTCACTTGATAAAAGTGACGCACATAGTAGTGCATAAGTCTGACGACAAGTCCACCTACTCGAATTAGTGGTGAGCATTCCGCTGAGCTCCTGAATAATCGCTGTGACTAGCTCCTCATCGGTAGATAAATACGAGATAATCTGCGTTACCAATGCAAGAGCCATGTGTCGTACAGCAGCAATTTTGTCAACAAGCAGTGGGAATGATATTGGAGCAATGTGAGTAGATACATCCTGAGCACTCCAAAGTGGAATAGTCTCGAGCAATCGTCTAGCAACTTCCTCCCTGAATCTCCAATTCCACTCATTCCACTCGTTGTCCCGCGTGAGAAAGCCCTTTAGTTTCGGTAAAAATTGACACCTGTCAGATGGTTTGAGAACTTTGAGAAACGTCGCAAGATGCTTGAGGGCGCCTATCCGTACTTCATCAAGATCCTTGATGAAACCATCATAAATGGGCATAAGATCCTGAGCAGACAGCTCCTCACCAAGTATCATAGCAACCTCATGAATACTCGATGCCATAGTTCTTCTCACTTTGTACTCCCTAGCGTCTGACAAATAACCATATGCAGCCTTGAGCATTCCCCAATTCTCTCTGCCAAGTGTCAAGACAATAGCGGGAAAGTAAAATGCACAGAAACGTGTTATTTCAGCGCTGTTGAAATTCCACCAGGCCTCTGGATTCGCCATCGATACAAAAAAGTCAATTAGCACTTGAGGTACAATTGTTTGACTGCCAACATTACTGACACTTTTGCTCATTGGATGCTGCTGCTGCTGCTGTTGCTGTTGCTGCTGCCTCTCACAAAAACTTACTTCTGATGATGTATCAACAGACACATCAATTGTCTCATTCAATTCCCTAGACTCGGGGGATGCCTGAGTATTCGCGTCAATTTCATTGCTATCATTTTCACTAGATTGTCTAGAAACACTGTCCTCACTACTATTGTCATTTACAACTACTGCCTCTGGACACGCTGTACGATTGTCATTCAGTTCTGGTTTCTGCGATTTAATCACACGATTTTCTTTATCATCATCGGCAACTGTTACTTTTATTACAGGTATGTTATCATCACTCGATGTATCATTTTGGTCCTCAATTATTGAAGATTCTGGCTTTGCCTGAGTTGATTTGGCCTCCTCACTCGCTGCTCTGACTAATTCATCGTCGAGGGGCAAATCGGGGGGTATGTAGTAGTAAAGAAATGGACTGAATTGATTTGGATCGTCACTCGATAAACCATCATCTACTGTTTGTTTAGGTACTTTTACAATTGCATCGAATTCTATTATTATATCGCCATATTTTTGTATTGTCTTTTCGTACTTTTGCTTTGGAGTATTGTGCTCAACACGGGTTTTTGCGTTTCTTTGATTGGATCCTAACACTGGACAATTGAGTATTTCGGGATTGTTGTCATAATCCTCGTCGGCTGAAGATTTGCAAGCTGCCGATGACTCTGCCGATCCGGGGAATGACATCCTGAAAATTTTGCAGTCTCGTTAATACCTCCATTTTTTCCCCCCCTACCTCTCAGACTTTGCAACACATCGAGCATTTGGCAATAAAATAATGGAGATTTTGAAGAAAAAAATTAAAAAGGGCGTAGGGCTAAAAATAAAATTAAAAATGACGCGCATACATACATGTTATACCTGAGCTCGGTACCATGTTGATCCGTTAATACAAGTTCACCATACTGATTGTAAGCAAAACCAGTGAATTGTTTTGCAAATGTCGAGATAAAAGGTCCAAGTATTTGGTATGCTGATAATCTGACCCACTTCGACTCATCGTGAAGAAAGTTGGCGAGAAGTGGCGATAGGATATTACGACGATGCTCAAGTGATACACAGCAAGCTATTGACACCATCACGTCGGCACACGATTTTCGAACTGTCCAGATTGGATCTTTGCAGAGGGACACGTATATTGGCAGCTAAAATCATTTGAAAGAATTCTAGAAATTTAGCCAGGTCAAACCATCAATAATGCTCATCTTCAAATCATTCAGCAGAAAAATGTATGAAATATTATTGGAATTGGTGAGTGATCTTACCAATTTTTCATAGATCGTCTCCTTGGCCATCGATACCGAAAACTCACCAAAGTGTATAGCACAGAGTTTTCTGAAGAAGAAATTATCATCGCAACAGAGCGACAGGTATCGTTTCAGAAAAAGTCTCTCAGCTGTCGCGGGATCAAGTAGTGGAGCGACCTTGCTCATACCCTAAGAAACAATAATCGAGGTTGAATTTGTATCCCACAGTGATAATTCTCCGTTAATTAAGAAAGAAAAAAAACCAACGACGCGCTAGGATAATTTCATTAGAAAAATAGATAAGAAGTAGGACTACTGATGAGATTTATCGTACTGTATCGCTCATCAAAGCTGGCTGTGATATGCATTCACAGACAATCACCACATCACAACCACTCTGACGGGCAAAACGGCCGATATTTTCGTGACGTCAAATGGATCCTCAAATTAACTCAACGTCTCATTAATAACTACTTTGCAAACAATGAGAATACAATGGAATGTTTCATCTCGCGCTGTCAACAGCGGAATTATTCCGAAAGTAATGAACTTCGAGACAAAACGTCGGCAAATAGTTTATACAGAAAATTCCATAAACAGATAAATAGTCCAACGACATCCAGGGTGTCCAGTGGAACATAGACAAATATTTCAAGGAGTATATGTTAAAAACTGCAAACGAAAGAACATCACTCACATTAAAATTGCCCACTCTTGGTGGTTTCACCGAGTTAATCATTGAATTATGGATGCCGCGACGCTCATCAAAGCTGGCTGTGATATGAACAAACATAACACATACAACAGCCACTCTGTGAGCGACGCAACTATCAATTTTCATCGGCTATCGTCTTCCTCCATGGCTCCTTAATCCTGGTAATTTATCGTATACTTTTTTTCTCATCCTGGCCGACGTTAAAAACAGCGATCCAACTTGTCAAAAATGGCTGTGATATGAGAGTAAACAACACGTCACAACCATTTTGACGATTGGATCGCGTTTCCTCCTTGCGGAGTATTTTCCTCCCCTGGGGTTCGTGGCGAAAAAAAAGAAATATATATATATATAAAAATATATATATAATTTTTTTTTCGAGCTGGAGAGAACATAAATACAGGGAAATCCTCCATTCTCCTTAATCGCCAGTTTCGATGTGAATGGATTGTAGAAGATTTCTACGAGCCGACCTCATCAAAGTGGCTGTGATATGATTGACAACATTTCACAACCAATTTGATGTACCGGACCGCAAAAGGATTTCCAAAAATATTCCTGAAAAAACAGTCGACATTTCTCTTACGATGTGTATCATTGAAATAAAATATATCTAAACACACCCTGGTTGACATTGGACACAATTTTGCTCATCAAAGCTGGCTGTGATAGTAAAAAATCTATAACAAACCAGCTTTGATGGTAAAAGCATGTCCTCCCATCTGCAACTTAAATTCCTAAAGTTGACAAAAGTTACTACTACAAATGGTTAATTAGTGGAAGAATTAATCCAAGACGAGTGGTATAAATTAACAAAAAATCATACAAAAATTGATAGGAAAGGTGAGAAAACGAACGCCACATGAAAGACAAGGTAGTGAGACGCGAAGTGTCGCAAGAACATCTCACTACCCATGTCTTTCACCCAGAATCCGCCATTATCTAGACTCTCGTTCACAGATAACAATGGTATATTGATTGATCATGTCGGTGAATCATTGAGCAAATGAAAAATCATGGTATGATAAATTTTAGCAACTCACATCAATGGCAAGCGTGACGTATTCAAGTTTAGCCGGTTGCTGACCCATCATCAGGAGGGTAGGCGCCAGGACGAATACGATAGAGTCCTCGTCGAGGAGACCGCGCTCGATGAGCGTAAGTAGGGCTGTGTGGGTGGAATTTCGCACCTGTAAATCGTTGGAGTTTTATTTTATTAGTTTCCTCAACCCAATATGATGAGGCTCTTCGAGTGATCAACGAGAGAATGTACTCCCTTCAATTGATTCGAGTTTAAAAATTTCTCAATCTGATTTTCCCCCCCCCTTTATTTGAATGAATTTTAAATATTCATTAACCTGTTGATCCTCATCATGAAGGAACGTGGCAATTAAATGAATCAAATGATTCGATAAAACATTCCCAAATTTCTCAGGCGCCTCCTGGCATATCATCGCCACATGCGGCAGCTGCTCGATAAGTTCCAGTCTTACGATAGCATCTGGAAGAAAAAAAAATTATTTTAGCCGATAAATACATCGGACAATGCCCCCAACTAGGTGCGAATTTTACGGTTTTCAATGTAACAAGAGGCATGAGACGAAAAAATGGCCGTTCCAAATATTTCCCATGTCTCAAAAGAAGAAAATTTCCTCGGCTCTTGGATTTTTTCCCCCCTCTGCCACAATTTTTTTTCAAATCGCACTTAATGAGATGATTGGGTTTTTTTTAATTTACAAAATCTCCATCACATACTTTTGAATGTATAGCATGTGGAATAGCAAGAAGATGAAATTTTTATTTATTAGATAAGCGCAGAGCAACGGGCGATGCCGCCAAAAATGAGCGCCAACGGAGGAAAAATGGTCGCTCCAAATTCCCCTTCTCCCCGAGTCTATCTCAGAGCGTCGAGTAACTAGAGCCACTGGAGCGACATTTTGACCATTAGAGGCGGTTAAATTTTTATATCTAACGTCGACAGACCAAGAAATTATTCGGAACGACTAATGTTTCCACTCTGGTAGGAATTTCTAAGTACAACGTCATTCCTGGAAGTCACCACAGGTATACGACTTTCTCTGGCTTCCCGGCTAAATTCGAAAAAATTTCGAATATTCTCGGTAAAAGGACTCGAGGGATTTCCGAGAACTGGCTCTTCGCCCGGTGGCGCGCGCCTTCTCTCTCACTGCACTCGAACACCGGGGGAACAATTCGGTGGGTTAATTTCGCGCAAAAATCCATGACAGAATTGAAGCGATGCGACTAATTTTTTGAAAATAAAATTTATCAAAACCGTCCGCGACTGTTCATCAGAATCACAAATTCCAAAAACGTAAAAGGCGCCAGCCACTGGAGAGGCAAGCGTTCACTCCGAGCGCGTGGCTACAACTGATTGAAAAATGCATCTTTCACAAGAAAACATTAGTTCCGGGAAGAAGCCCAAATGGAGAAGGGCTCCATCCCCACCCCCGAAAATTTCCTTCATCACTCGACTGAAAGGAAGGCAACAATTTGGGACGATCGGGCGGCAGTTGTCTCCCTTCGATCTCTTCAACTCCCGACCTTTTTTCTCCCACAACCGTCTCCCCACCCCCACATTCCCCCCCCCCCCCCAAAATTTCTTGAAGCAAAAGGAGCAGAAGGCAACATGTGCTGGCTCATTACTGGTTTTTTTTTCTATTTTCCCACTCTTCCCCCATTCACTGAAAAACCCAAATCTACTGACGCGGCGCGCGTGTCTCGATTTAGGGGGTGAGGGCGGGAAAAAGCTGTCGTTTTCATCGTGAACTGTTGGCACGTGTTAGACCCCAAGATGATCCTTGATTTCTTGAGGAAGTTGAATATACGGCTGCTGTTTGGCCTGCACTCGTTGACGATCTATCACTATGTCTTATCTTTCACTTCCTTCCTTTTCACTTGAGGGAACTCAAGACCCCCCCTCAGAAGGAACTAAAAATAAAAATCCAACGTCTCGTTCCGCTTGCCCCTTAATTTGTCTCTAGCTATACCGATGACATGTGATGAAATCAAAGTCAATCCGAAACTGAAGAAGTCTAGGCTCCTCTTGTAACCATCTACTGAAAATTGGTTTTTTAATTTTTACAATTTTCCTTCCACTGAGAAACTCATAGTCTGACAATTCTTAAGGGCAAAATCTATCTCAGACTGTGAAAATAAAACCTGCATAAAAAAATGATGTACTTGTCCGAGACTCAAATCGTTGAGGAAAACCAATTCGTAGCAATTAAATGGGTTCCAAAACCAAGTCAAATGGCTCTTAAAAAATATTTAAGATTCGAAGTTCAAAAGAATTAATAAATTGATCTATCTAGACCTGCTTCGAAAAATCCCTCTCTGGTAGGAAAAGAGGACAACAAGATAATGAATAGTATATATCGTAACAAGTAAAAAAAAATGGTTTTTGACGAGTGGAAGGTTCATATTACGAGCGAAGGCGAGGGATATAATCCCACGAGTCAAAAGCCACTTTTTTCACGAGTTACGAACATAATTTTTCATCTCAATGTGTCGAAAAAGTCCACTTCGCCTCGAGTGACTGAAAAGTTACTTTTCCGATACAGCGTGAGGAAAAAAATATTTTAAATATCTTAAATTCTTAAAAATGTTCAATTCCTCACTTTCCGGAAAGTGTTCTATGGTTAATAAATTTTTTAAACGAGTGTTTTTTGTGTAACTTGGGGGACAATATTAGTCCCTTTTTTCTACACATAAAATGCATGCGAATTTATAACTTTTAGCAGAAGATTCGTCGCTGCGATTGGTGCGAAAGTGCTTATTTAATGAATGTTATTCCCTTCAGACAGAATAATACATTGAAGTGATGTTTAATAATAAAAATAGGAAGACTAAAGCATTGCAGGTTCGTGGGGGTTCGGCTTTTAAAAATAAATTCCCCCCAATTTCTCTGGTTTGACTCATTCTCACATGCCAGGGTGTCTCACTTCCGGTGACAAAGATACCCCCCTATCCCCCTGAGACACTGGATCCATCGAGAAACTTTCTCTCATCCCTTTTACCTACTTTCAAATTGCAGGAGAATTTTTCTAATGCGCTTTTTGCAAAATATCATGCGAGCAATTCCCCAAATCACTGACTATCCATTGCTCGTTATTGCGCAAGTGTAATTCAATGACTCTCAGTGAGAGAATTGAATTGTGCAGTTAAATGTAAGGAGTGTCAAGCAAAATACAGTGCAGGGCCACATACAATGAAGGATTTTGTCCATTTGTCATTAATTTACAATCCTCAGTAATGAAACAACGGGAGCAAGCAGGAAAAATAAATAAAATTTGTTCCATTGACTCACCTGTATCGTTAACCAATTTGTGAACGGGATGCATCACCTCGGAAACATTGAGGCCCATGCGATGGTCGACGGCATTTCGAAAAATTTCCACCAAAAGTCGCCCTACCAATTGTCTGTAACAAAATAAACGAAACATAATCGTGAGTAAAAAAAATTGAACATACGGTTTTCATCACAAGGCCTAATAAATTACACTCCTTCGCAACTGTTTTTATGCAGTTCGTATAAGTATTTTTTGACTAATGTAATTATCCCACCCTCGGCTGGAACTGCAAAGCCGCATTCGTCAAAAAATATTTTGCAATAAAAATTACAATTTTCGAAAAATAATAGAAAAACTCGTGTTTGAAATTTGGAACCAATTTTCTGACAAAATTTGTGGATATTGTTAAAAATATTCACAAATATTCTCAAAGCAATATCGAATTGACTTCAGGGGTCAATCGATAAAACGATTTAAGTCAATTTCCAACGTCTGACGATTTTTAATAATTATCTGGGAATTCAGGGCGAATAGCAAAATTCTAAAGACTCTAAAAAATTAATCAACCAGTGCACTCTTGAATCTTTCCGAGTATTTTTTAATGAAAAATAATTATTAAAAAAGTACTTCGTCTCCACCCTCATCTTAAAAATGTGGTCGGGCGTAATAAATGGAAATTGTTAAAAAGTATTAAAAACGGTGATGAGGAAATTGTTTAAAAAATTCAGCGGAGGCGGTCTTGCTTTTTCTACCCTCAAAGCAATACCAAATTGTCGTCAGGAGTGAATTAATAAACCGATTAAAGTAAATAATCAATGTTTGACATTTTTTAATAAATATTACGGAATTCAGAGCGAACGGCAAAACCCTGAAGATTTCAAAAAATTAATCAAAAACTCCGTCAACATCTAGAGTCTGCGTAAGCCGCTAAGCCCGCGCCCTCTCGAATTGATCTTTCGGCGTATATTTTAATGAAAAATAATAACATAAAAAAATCCTAGGTCCCCACCCTCATTTGAAAAATGGGGACGGGGCGAGTTGGTACGTTTGAGCGTCTTATATGTGACAACAGGAGAGGGTGACTGGAAGATGATTGAAAAAGTGGGGGAAATACAAGCGAGGGACTCGCGAAGGCACGCGGTATCATTGGCCGCAGTGGCCGCCACGCGGTTGAACAGTGGAGGACAAGTGGGGGAGCTGAACCGACACTACTCGCCGACGACTGTGGCGCGCTCCAGCGTCGCGACGCCACGCCCACGACACCCGCGCAAACATGGCCGCGTGTAGGCCGTATGTATCCAGCGAAAATGCGCGGGACACACTCCACCATATACTCTACCACATATGTATTCTGTATATACATAAATGTACCGAGTATATAAGCGTGTAAACCTCGACTGTATCCCGGGTTAAATGACAGAGAGGGCGGAAAATGGGGCCTTGAACGAAATATAGGCTATTTCCTACCATATATAGACTGAAGTGGGTGTAAAGACACATTTTCAGGATTTTTTCCTACCCCAGGGGATGATATATTTTACAGCCACCGCTGTTTTATTACTCGCCGCCCGGTTTTACATTGAGAATGAATAATATTCATATATTTTTCAACTCACTCACTCGTTTAAAAAAGAATAATCAATTATTTTCGTCGAATTGAAAATTCATTTGGCCCGTCAAGCCACTCTGAACCTTTGAAGCAACAATTTATCATTGAGTGGGTAATTTATCGATTGCACTGATTGATTTATGGTCCCCTCGTATGATTGCAGGTATCGCAGAAAATGTTCCAGTCGAAATATCATCAGCACTAAAGACAATAGCCAAAGGACTTTGCTTTCGAAGCCAACGTTTTCTCTGGTGAGCCGATGGTTTCTAACAAAAATCAATTTTTATGTCCTTCGAAAAAACAAAAAATATTCATTTTACCCGAGAAAAAAAAAGACGGAAATTTTTAAAAAATCTTGAACAGCGTTATTGCCCGCAGAAAATTATGTACGCGCAAGCAGCAATTTTTCATATGAAAAATTTCATTGAAAATTGGTCACTGGAGATGTTTTAGATTTTTTTTTTGACATTGACAAGCACAGACGTCAGTCAATCAATTTCATGGTCCCCTCGTAATGATAATCTTCATTTACCTGAAATAGAATTGATCGTAATTTTTCTTGCGGTGGGAAATTGTGTTTGGCCGCTGTAGACTAACGCAGACCATTAGTTGGAATATTCCGGTGGGTAAAATCCAGCCAAGTTTAATGGAGTTTCCATACAAGAGGCGTCTATGATCTCATTTCATCGTCAATGTATATTCCTCCCTGAAAATAGGAGCCTACCTCAGAGAGAAGTGTATACATTGTGGATATCGACATGGATCAACTGTGTTCCATTGAAATTCGATCGAAGCCCTTCAAAAGCCTAAGACCAGCCTAAAAATCCCCCCAGAGTCCTCGCGTCAATATAAAGCGACGCAAAAAAATGAAAATAAATTTTTAAAAAATAACACATGCTCGTTGGCGCGCTGAGCTACAACGCTTCACACTGTAAAATAAAACCACCTCAATTTGTCTCAGCAATTTTTAAGGATTACTCCGCGTGTGCCTCCAGCTCTCCAGGTGCTTCCAAATGGCAAGTCAGAGGAAACAGAAGGGAAAAAAAAATGGGGGCTCGATTCTGTCTATGCATCTGTCGTTCCTGCGGATCCATAAATCAATCTCATCCAGGCGTTCTCCCATTTCTCCAGTCGAAATAAATGTAACGAAAAAAGTGTGTGCAGAGCCCGCTAAAATTTCACGAAAAACTCCCCGAACCTCCTCCCACCTGGCGTCTAAAAATTTTTGAACAATCAACTCAGCAATAATACTAATAAATCCACGAAATCACCAGTGCAAAAAAATTGTTATAAAATTCTTATTCGCTCCTTGGCGTGTAAACACCAAAGGGAAATGACCTCAAGTCTGAACAAGAATACTTAACCCAAAAAGAAAAGAAAAAAAAAAAACTCGATATTCTTTACACACTCAACCCCAACAGCCCCAAAATATAAAAGACGGCTCCTCGTATAGACTACTGATCCCATATGAATTAAAGATAAACGTCAACTCTGGCATTGCGATAGTTGAAAGTTCAATCACTCGTTCATTTCCACTGTTGCCGTTTCCACAGAATTTGTGGATCCTCCAGTGTCGCCCTCTGTCTATCGTCTGGCGAGTCTGGGCATTTCTAAAAGGTATTAGTGAAGGATAGAGACCCAAGAGAGGGAGAGAGAGAGAGAGAGAGCGAGAGAGGGAGGGAGGGAGAGTCTGGATGGTGCACATATACAGGGCTCGTCGCGTAACCGTTGGAGTGCCGCGCGCGCACGACAAGTACGAAAACGGCGAAAAGGGGAATGCCAACGCCAAAGGGAGAGGTCCGGAGAGAAGTGAAAGGGGTGAGAAACGGCACTCACCGGAGGGGAGAGATGATGAGGAACGAGGATACAGCTAGACTACAAGGGTCTTTTATGGGGAGGGGACGCGAGAGGGAAGCGGTGGCGGAGTAGGAGGAGGAGGAGAGTCGGGAGGAGGCCCAGTGGGCGAGGGACGGAATACGATACGCGCGGAGGCACGTCGGTGTGTAGTGGCCGCATGGTATGGTGGGCTCAGCGTGAGTAACGTGTGTACGCGAGAAACGAGCCGAGTGGAGTGGCCGCGCCTGCGCAAACCACAATTTTACTCGCACTGAATGAACCTCCCCCACCACTGGCATTTTGAAATGACGCTGAGCGCGCGAACTACTGGACAAGACAAGTCCACGATGCCAAACGAATGTACATCAACAACACTTGTACGATCTGTACAGTTTCGTGAGAGTAATTGTAGTCCTCCCTCATCTCTCAATGTCTCAATCACATTCAACGCTTGTCTGTGGATTTTTATGTGAATTGTTATATCAGTATTTTTTATTTTCTCTCTCACTTGTACTGTACGATCCGGTAGAATGAGGAATGTGCCCCCCTCCCGGCGGCTATTGAAAAAATTTTTACCACACTCATTTCCACTCTCAAATGAGATTTTGGGGGATTCACGGGCCAACGCTCTCTCGCTCGGGGGCTTAAGAATGCCCCCCCCCCCCCTTCTGACATATGGCAGCGTGTATGCAGCTGCGCGCGAAATCGCTATTGGGTGGATGGGTGACACGTTTCATGAAAAACCCTTACCTGTACTGGCCCACAACTGGCAGTGGAGAGAAAGAGCGCTCGAGAGAGCGAGAGAGACGGAGAAAGAGACAGAGCACGGGAGGGGCGGGAGGGAGGGAGAGAGCTCTTCAGGAGTTTCGAGACGAGCAAGACAGAGACGAGCAATATTGATTTGTGAGGCGAGTGCACACACACACACACACACCCCTCTCTACCTTCTGGCGCGGTTCACTACCCCCTAAACCTATCCTCTTTTGTCGCCCCTCAACTCGTTTCACCTACTCATGCCTTTTCACTCTTTTCGGTGCGCCACCCCACCCCCCGCGCTCTGCCCCCTCTTCTAAACACGTCCCGCGGGTTCTGCTGGCGTTTTAATATCAACGGGTGTCATCGCTCGTCGACCACCGGTCCACATTTCAGTCTACGCCCGGTTCGCTCTGTCTCCCTCTCTCGTTCTTTCGCTCTCTCTCTCTGTCTCTCTCTCCCCCCCCCCTTGGCCCCGTTGAATCCAGTATTTTTTGGGTTACATTTTTCACTCTCTCAGCATTCATGCGGCGCCCGTCACCCCTCGACAGCGCACGATACGTGGTATATCATTTGGGTGGGTCAGGGCCGGGAAGTGATGCATACTAGGCCAACTAGATGAACCCATTAAGCACCCTTGGCATTTTAAAACTCATCAATTGAAATATGGCTCGCTTTTTGATTGATACTTTGGGTGTCAATGATAATTACTAGACACTTCGATGAGTCAAAATATTGCGATTTAGTCGACATGATTCAGCGAGCCAAGCCCCACGGCGAGATGAAAAAATTCAAAGATGAGAGGGGGAAAAAAATATTGGAAAAAAAATAAAATGAAGACGCGGAGGCTGGGCTCGCGTGTGATGAGAACAGGTTGGGATAGCGAAGATAGTAGGATGGGCGGGAGAGAGGGTGAAGGGAGTGCATCGCCTGAGACGAAGTAAACAAGTGGATGGAGGTAGGACGAGTATACGGTGGTCAGTGTATTTGGTACATTCCTCTGCAAACTGCGCTAACGTCGATAGAGATGGAGGTGAGCGAGAAAGAAGGGAATGGCGGAGAAAACGAGGGTAAGAGAGAATGAGAGAGAGAGAGAGAGAGAGGGGAGGGGGAGGGAGGGAGAGGAGAGAGAAGCGCACCGCTTTGGACCGACGGACGCGAACCGCATTCCCGACCGTGACCTTCGCTAGGACATCGCCACTGTCCCCACTCCTCCCCGCCAACCCTCACGCTCCAAAGTACCTTACTCCTTGGGTACAGTACGCGTGCAAATGCCTCCCGAGTTGTAATCATATTATCTCTGTTGTTGATTATTATTTTATGCTGGAAATGGGCTGGAGGGTAGTCGATATGATTGATGAAAATATGGGATTGAAGTGGATGGCAACGAATGGAGATATGTATTTATTTTTTTGAATGAAAAACTATCACCTCAATTCTGAAGGTGAAACCGGTCGGATTTTTGGAAAGTGGGAGGTAAAGAATCCGTGCCGTCCGGCTTTTTCTAATAAACGAGGGGGCCGCTCTGAATCTGAGCAAATATTTGTCGAGCGTCTGACTAACGGGTCGTAAAATAGAAGAACGCGAGAGGACAGAGGAGCCACGAACAGCGAGGAAGTATTAAAGAGGCTCATTCATAGTTTCTCAGTGTTTTTTTTCCCCCTTTTATTTAAGTGCTTTTTTTCACCCCGTCTGCCCCAAGTGTTGTCGGGATTTCGGTTGTACACACGACAAGAAATATTCAATGGAAATTACGCTAAGACAAGCGTAGAAAAGCTCACACTCGGACTTCGCGAATTACGTTAGATTAGTCGTAATTTTTTATAAAATATTTCTGTACGAGTAGTAAGGGGTATAAAGTATCGAGTATAAATGTTTGAGGAAAAAATTCTTGACCGTACAGGTCATGCCGATAATCTCAAAGTGGTTGGGTGTTAATGAAGAAGCCGCGGCCCGCCTCAATTAGCATTTTCCTTTGGGCTTTTTTTTCTCTCACTTTTTTTTTGTCAAGTGTTAAGAAGTAACCGACATTTGATGAGAGACAGAAAAAATAAGAAACAACCCTGCCGAGCTATATAAAAGGTAAATAATCGACAATTCCCACATTCGTGTGGTGGATGAATGAGTACAAAGAGCACGAGAGAGGTGCATTATTGCATTGAAACCTGTACGTAGGATCTAAACAGTATAGGTGGATGCACGCACATACCTCGGAGGCCATGAGGACAGAGTTGGGAGGTCCAGGATTCGAAGAAAGAAGAAACCAAGAGTCAATGACCCAACCGAGACACTCTTGAGGCACGCACGGAGTCCAATAAAACGACAAAAAAAAACATTGCACACGCTGTTTTACCGACCGTGGATACATGTACGACTCAACATGCATATATTTCCACAACAGCGCACGTACAATTTATCACAGCCGTTGAATTACTGTGAAATACCGAGCAAAACAGGAGAGTGAAATATCTGGCATTCTTGGGAATTGTAAAAACAAAAAATGAGAAATCAAAATAAACAAAATCAACACAATAATATGACGAGACAAGTGACCGTTAAGTGACCGATTGACACACGACGCGAGTGGAGCATAGATACCGGCAATTGTACATATCATCCGGTGAGATTGTCACAGGATGTATGACAATTTATAGCATTCCAATAGAACGTTTACTTCATACCAATAACAGCGAGATGAATTATTCAAAGGGAAGTTGTAACGATTTAAAGGGAAAAAATGAAAAACAAAAAAAACAACATGCATATGTGGTATTATTTGGGTTTACCTCTTTAAGGGGGAAAGTAACAAGGACAGAAGGAGAGAAAGAGAGAGAATGAAGGGGGGGGGGGGGGGGTCATTGGCCATCGTTTTCTCATGCATTCCGCTCTGTCATGGCAGTCGCCGACTCAGACAGTTGTTTGTCCATCCTTGTTTCTCGCCAATCTCTCCACTCGTTGCACCTCAGGTTCGTTGAGTTTTCTCCGGAGAAACTCGACAAAGTCCGAGAGTAATCGGAAGAGTGTGGTGGCAGCGAGAGAAAGAGAGAGAAGAGAAGAGAGGAACAGAGAGGTAATGATTGAGAGGGGAGAAAGAGGAGGGTAAGGGGAGAGCGCCCACTGCACTAAATGGCCCGACGAAGGCGCCCGCTCTCACGCTGCTTGGGCCCTCATATCGGACTCCTCGGGAAGCCCCCCTCCCCCCCCTTCCCCCTCCTCTTTGCCCCACCGCCGCTCCTAGTGGCACCGATGCTGCCGTACTCCCTCTATTCGTTGGATAGCCATCAGTACCCGGTGCACCTCACCCCGCCGTATTGCAGCGCGACGTAAACAAGCCGCCGGAGAGACCAAAAAGATACCAGTTCCCCTCCTCTCGACGCCCCTTATTTTTTTAATTTTTTTTTTCCCCCTGTGTCTTTCATGAAATATATTGTCTATACTTTTCTTAACTCTTTCACTACAGTTCTCTACCTGTGATTATAAAGTAATGAAATACTTGTGGAAAATGGGTTATGCCCCCTCACTGCGGCATTAAATTCCTTTGAACCCCCCCCCCCCCCCCCCCCCCCCCCCCCCCGGGGGGGGGGGGGGAAGAGAATGAGAGGAGCAAAACAGTAACAATAATACATAAAATACAAAAAGATAATATGAAAAAAATAAGGGAGGGATATGAATGCCTCGGTGTTGTTGTGCTTCGCGTGTATTATGCGCTGTATATCTATTTGCACATGCGCGGGAGCGATGAACTTGAGGTACTCCAGTGTACAGTGGACGCTACGGCAGTAATCGTGAACCAACGCGACTCTGATGTTCCCTCCTTTGACGTGTGGTCGCTAGAATTTTTTTTTTCTTTGCAAGGGGGGAAATGCGAAGGTGAACGTGGAATTTATTTAAGCCCTCATTTCATGCGAATTATTTTCTTCATGCTTGTTTTTCTTGTTTTTTTTTTTGTAATTTTGTTTTGATATTCATGCTTAATGCAACGAGAGGAAATAAACATGGTAAATGAGCGACAGAGGTCACTGAACAGCATTCCATCGTACCTCACATTAACGCCTCCTCTCCTGGAGAAGAGTGCAAAAAAAAAATGAAAATAATGAGGCTACAAGTGATGGAGTAAAAAAAAAATGCATACTTTGTACTGATTATCCATAATTCCTTGCACAATCCTTTCCGCCGATGTTTTTCCTCTCTTTCACTTTCGAAATAACCGATGTTTTAATTGCGCTTAACTCTGATAGTTCGAAGGAGGTAATGCACTGGAGTCCCTCTCCCGTAGTATGGGAACACACGATTCTATACACACGGTATCCACGCGTGTCTCACTTCCTGCGTCCAGGCCGGAAGTCTGTATAGTACTATGGCGCACCGTAGTGTAGCGTGACGCACGGTTAAAAGGGTAAGGAGGAGAAACAAAGAGGGGGAGGACCCATTAAAGCCTCAATGGCCATAAGAAATCGTTCAATTACCGATCCAATGAACTCGACTCATTTTTTTACTTCTCCCCCCGGGGGCATTTTTTTTTTTCTTAATGTTCTTTCTGCACTGTTGCTCATTCCTGTCGTCACACAGTCAACTAAGCGCAGCTAAAAAGAAAAAAGTGCAGTTGTGACGATGGTTTTATTTTATAACTACAAGCGCAGTGACATTAGGATATTACTGACTGCCGGAAGTTTCAACTAGAAAATTTTAGCACGTGTCATTCTCTTATCCGATCAATTGTCAGTTCAAAGTCTTCTCGTGAATCGGCCAGCACAACCAAACCCAGGGGGCGAGGGAGGGAGGGAGGAGTAGGAGTCGCGAAGAAGGGGGGTTCTAGCCGCGTCGTTTCCGGTCGCGCTGCGGCGTCATCGACCCACGTGTGGCAATCTCTCTTTCACCCAAACAAAACCAGTGTATTTCCACATCACTCCGGCACAAATTTTTCATCTCCATAATCTCCACTGATACTCGAAAGAAAAATCACGTGTTCACACAGTGACAGGGTGAGGGAAACAATTCTCCGAACGTCAAAAGAATATCACTCCTCCAAAAATCGCAGAATAACTGTGTATTATTGTCATCAAAGCGCCCGAATAAAACGAAAAAGTCCAGAGTGAAAGTCACAGCGAAGCGAACAGTACCGTAGCCCGTCCCACACTGAGTAAAAGATCGGTCTCGTACTTGCCACGTTCCGTCCCACCAAACCCCATATACACACACACACACAGCGGCAGATACGCGCGCCAACCAACCCTACAGCAATGCCCGCTCTCACTAACACACCTAAATCATATCCCAAACCACTACCACAAATTAAGCCCAAGCGTTTTTGAACGCAACTATACGCGCCTTTCTGACGCACCGAAAAACTCTGGCCACTACCAACGCACGCAGCCGCGCGCGCTACTGCCAACAAGATTTTTGCCGAATTCTCTCCTCTCTCTCTCTCTCTCTCTCTCTCTCTCTCTCTCTCTCTCTCTCTCTCTCTCTCTCTCTCTCTCTCTCTCTCTCTCTCTCTCTCTCTCTCTCTCTCGGGAGAGAGAGAGAGAGAGAGAGAGAGACTAGCCTCCGGTGGGCCACAATCTCTCGCGGTGGAACTCACTCAAGAGTGGTGGTTTGGCCTGTTGTGTGCCGTTTTGCCTTAGATGCCCGGAGTACTTTAGGTGGCTGAGTCTCGCAGCCGGTGATGACGACAACGTCCGAACACTACCATTTGTGTATGTGGTATGTACATTGGTGCGCACATGCGCACTAAAATTCAGTGGGTGAGGCGCGGTGAGAGGCGCACCGGGGGATAAAACAACAGACCCGTTACTTCTCAGAAGAGGACCGCCGTTCTCGCCAGTTCTCGCCGCCAAACAGACCTGCATCGTTGTCGAATTCCCGCTCTCGCTCTCGCTCTCTCTCTCTCTCTTTCTCTCTTCGTCTCTCTCACCCCCCGCCCCCGGCTCGAGACCCCGCTCGTCTCTCTTGCTCTACACACAATGGTATCCACTCTCTCTCGCGCTCTCTTTCCCCCCTTCCCTCTTTCGTTCATGTGTGATATCGCAAAGTGTGGTAATCTGCATTTGTGCGAGTGTGCTCAGGCCCAAACAAGTCGGGGCTTTATTTTGTTTAGGGTTTTCGAGGGAATAAACCTTAGGCTGTTAGAAATTTATTCAGAATGAATTCAGCTTTTCCAATGGAATTTTGAATTTAATTTGAAAAATTATTTCTCTCTAGCCGTGAGTTCGTTTTCCTTGAGCAAATAGTCACCTCTTCGAGAATTTTTGAGTTATATAGGTCTATTCTAATCATCGCTCACTTCTTCTCACTCTTCTACAGGTTTAAATCCATTTTTTAGCAGCCTCAACGAGCCCTGTAATTTCTATTCATCCTGCACTATCGACACTGGTCGAGATCATTCCCAATCGGCTTGGATTCAAGCAGCCGGTGCTCCTCCTTCCTCCGTGAATTTCCTTATTACTTATATTTTTCAATGTGTCAAGGTTTCATGCGTAATATGTCCGATGACCCCTGTTTGTTTCCTTTTTCAACGGAGTAATTAATCGTCCGACAGACTCAGTAATGCGAGCCCCTGAAATTCTGTCTTCACTGCGAACCCAAGAGGAGATTTTTGGAGCGATTTATAATATTTATAATATTCACCCAAAGTATAAGTTGAAAAAGTGTCTTTAAAAATCTGTTGAAAGTGTAAACCCCTCTCGGCTATTATCCGAGGTAATTAACCATCAGCTCAAGCTATCATTTCATGAACTACTCCATAATTCCACTGACTAAAAAAAATTCCAATATTTATATTTTTTTTCTCGACATTTCAGCCATTTCTCAACAAAACAAAGTACACCAATTTGATGAGCACTTCAGTCTACACGGGAGGTCTGTGATTCTGTTTATCAAACTGGCGGACCTTGTCTATGTGCCATACCACTGGCAAAGTCGCACAAGGAGCGTATCCGTTCGAGTTATTAAGGTCAGTGGCATACGGTGGTTTAACCAACGCGGCCAATGACCTACTACGGATCCACCCTACATAGCACAGATATACCCAGACGATCAATTATCCACTCCAAAAAAAAGAAAAAAAAAATCTCACCTGTACCACAAATTTCATCACCCCCACCCCCCCCCCCCCCATTAATTACAAATCATCATTTAATTTAGCACGAAATCTCATTATTGTTTGCCACGATCGAGAGCTTCAGGAGTGCGTGAGCAAGAGGACAAGACCCCCCATACTACGCACAACATATATATATATCAGTTGATACGCCGAGAGGACCAGAACGACACCACCAGCAGATGCATTCGAAGATGTTCACAACAGGAAATTCCTCCTCTACGTTTCTGTTCCCCTTATCCTCAAGTTTTGACCCCACACCATAATATTATATACTCACATATATGTATATATATACACATATATTCTCTCTCTCTCTCTCTCTCTCTCTCTCTCTCTCTCTCTCTCTCTCTCTCTCATTCTCTCATTCTCTCTCTCTCTCTCTCTCCTTTAACCCCGCGCTCATCCAGCGCACACATATTTTTATCTCCCTCTTCCTTCCCTCATCTCGCTCGCTTTCGTCGAGGCCGCCTCAACAGTGGAATTCACAAACATCATACTCACTCACGGCTTGTCATCGTGTGAGTCAGACTAACGCACACCCAAACGCGATATCGACGTTAGACTTTGTGAATGGGTGGCCGTAGAGTCAGGTATCTCCATGTTTATCAGGCGCAACAGTGGGATAAGTAAAAAAAACGCCCGTCATTCTGTTTCATCGAAAATCGTAACGACTGGATTGATCCAACGATAACAATTCACGTTTTTTCACGTTCCCCCTCTCCCGCCCCTCTCTCTCTCTCTCTGCTCACTGAACAATTCATAAAACAAATCATGGCTAATAGGAGATAAACGAGTATCCTTGTTAGAATCGGCTAGCGTGGTAGAATGGAGTATGAGTACTCAGTGAAAGGTGCGCAAGCGTACTCACTGTTCACCATATCTCCTCTTTCATGTATAGTTACACTAGTGAATGAACTGCAGAGGAACGGGGAAAAAAAAAATGTCAATGAGAGCAATTATTATTTCACGAGTCAGTCTATGCTCACTGCGCCTGCGTGACATACCAACACACTTGGGCGGGGAGGGGCGGCAGGAGAGGGGGGGGGGGGCAAGGCTTAGCCCAGAGAACAGAATCCGATAAAAATGCCAGATACATTCCTCCCAAGCGCTTAATACTTTGCTCAGAAATACATTGAGATATTCGAAATTATATGGCTCTGTTGTTCTGCACAAGTCCCTGCACTCTGTATTTAAATAAATATGAGTCAGTGTTTTGTACGGAATAGTTTGATGAAGAGAGAAGAGAGAAAAAAAAAAGAGGTGGAGGACGGGGGGGACTGGTGATGAGGTCAGAGAGTAAGAAAAGAGGAAGCAAGAGCGTACACAAATAAAGTGTATGGATGCATTGGTGACCATAAATGTGCACATCAAGCCACAGGGATGACAAGGGAGGCGTATGTGTGTGAGCGGTGGAGGAGGTGGAGGTGAAGGAGGAGGGCGGTAGCGGAGGAACCCGCGCAGCCATGTGTGGGACCGGAAGTATGAGTATCCGGCCAGACCCGTGTGGGCTTTTCTACTCTTCCCCTCTTTTGGTTTTCTTAGGCTTTTTTTTTTTCTCTCTCCCCTTCGTTTGTTTTCTTTCGCCTGGGCTGAGACATTTTTTTAGAAATCTCTAGGCAAATCCGAATTTCGAGATCGACGTCGTTAGTTTTCACTGAATGACTGGAATTTCGGACGATTGATAATTTTTAATTGAATGAAATTAATGTTATATTTCTTGGATGGGGATTGATGGATTTTTTTTTCTTCGAGGCACGGGGAGAAAAATCATTGGAAGTAGACGTGCAGAAATTTGGCGGTTGGCCAGAGTCGAGGACCGATTGAATTTTCGGCTCGAGGGGGATAGGCTAGACTCTCGGAATCTTCTAGAAAGGGGACGCCAAGTTGACCCGGTGTATTTAATTTTTATTCTTTTCCAACGTTTTATTCAATTCTACGAGCTTAAACACGCACACACAGCATTGTCATTCCACCGGTGAATTAAAGAGGCTCAATAATGAATACGTGAAGACGGTGCAAAGAATTCTTTTTCTTTTTCCTCTTTTTTTACGTTCGAGTGAGATTTGTCATTTGAATTGATTGAAGATTATCTCGTTAAGATTTTATCTACTTAA
This sequence comes from Psyttalia concolor, assembly GCA_030522845.1. Classification (NCBI taxonomy): domain Eukaryota; kingdom Metazoa; phylum Arthropoda; class Insecta; order Hymenoptera; family Braconidae; genus Psyttalia; species Psyttalia concolor. Next base: position 12,684 of record JAPYZM010000065.1, on the reverse strand, counting down.
TTTTTGTTAACTGTCGGTAGAATTATTCGGCAATTCTGCATTAGGATTCCATCAATCGGGGCGGATTTCCCCATTCAAGGTACGAAATTTATTAGATACCTGAGAAATTCCAATCTTAGCCGACCCCTAATATCCACCCAGAGGCGTTGATCTTTGAGGCGCCGCCGTTTGAGATGCATTATGCTAACCGAAAGTAGCCGACAATAGGTGCCAGAGGCATTCGAATATTTTTAGGGGGGGAGAAAAGGTCGGCCTCACCGAGAAGAGCTGAGAAGACGTATATGTGGGTTGAAATTCGTAGAAATTGATAAAGGATGGAGGAGAGAGATCCAATTCTGTACACTTTAATCCCTCATTTTGTTCACTCCTTCATAATTCACCCAAAAAAAAAAAAATAAACTAATGAGAGTACGTAACAATAATTTATCCCCATTGCAAAATAAAATTATCAATAAAACCATATTAATTAAGGCATTATTTCATCAGTCATACCCACGTTAACAACATTTCAACGTCCCCGTGACATTTTTCATTGCGTAAAATCTCATTGGTTACCATTCAATGTCTACAGGCTTGACGTATGCAACAATCTATGAATGGCATTCTTTACATTGCAGGTAGAGAGAAAGAGCTCGAGTGAGAGAAGAGGCAGCGGTTGAAATAGGAGGGAAGGTGTGCACGTTTTCCCTACTCAAGTAGTATAGTATACCTTATATATCCGCTAGCTAGAGACATCTCGATGCATTCCAACCTAATTCAAAGAGCCCCCCCCCCTCCCTCCCTCTCTCTCTCCCGCCCCTTCTCGCGCCCCCGTCAATACAGCCTACCCGCTCTACCGCTCTCCGTCTCTCTCGCTCACTCTATTCCGTTCTTCTGTTACTTGGCCGCCCTGCATTCGTCCCACGAAACTCGACGCGTGACGCGATATCGGGGTCATCACACTCATCACATACCGAACCACAAGAATTCGTCTTGGGCAAATATACATTCATGTACCGTTAAATATAATAATAGTAGCAAAGAGTTGTCACATTCCTCACTTCATTCATACCAGAAACAAGGGAGGGAAAAAAAAAACATATTTCCGTCTCAACGGATTAAAAAAAAAAATTAAAAAAAGAAAACTCAACGGAATTTCGTTAGCTCTGTCGTAATATCATTGATTATTTTTTCTCTCACTTCTCTCTTTCTCAAGAATTCCAAGTTGTGTCAATGAATTAATGAATGAAACGATGAGAAAATATTTCATTCTTGATAGGATTGTGTGCGGCAGTTGACCTCAATGGTTTCCGGTCTGTTTTAACAATTTCACTGCTACTATTTTATCCCACTCTAGGCCCATACATGACGATCATTGTGGTGGTATGTTTCATGAATGAAAAGTCGTTGTGTGTTTGCGTCTAGTATCGTAAACAAGGTCTTGACTATCTGGTGGGGCGCTTGGGCGCTGATAAGGGAAGCGTTTCTGTATATGGAGTTTATTCAATGGTTATTGGCTGGGGAGATGTACAGAAGGAATATCTGATGACTCTTGTGGTCTATTATGCCGGGAGTATGATTGTTAGTGGATTTTCTTTGATTTTTTTTTTTCATTTAGTCTGATAATGCGCGAGGCAGGGCCCCACAGGGCGGAAGTGCTGGGACAAGGTGGAGATAAATTTCGGGGCTAGAGGAGCTTGAGAGATATTCGGGGGGCAGGTCCAGTTTAATGGGAATAATTGTTGGAGAGATTTGGCTATTGTTCACTGAGGAAATCTTTACTGGGGAATTTTTTACAACCGGAATGTTAACTCGATCGCTGAGTTCGTTATCGTGAAAATGAGATGGAGTCAAGGATGATCTATTACTGTTTTCATTATTTGAATTCTCTCCTTTACATTTTTTAGGCATTCATGACTGAATTGATGGGATGAATACAACGCTTTTTTTTTTTGCCATTATTGCTCGTTAACTGTGGAAGTTTTACCGCAGTAAACCCGATTTTTCTTGAATTCAAGTCGAAAGATTTGTATTTTCATAATGGGATATTTTAATGAAACACTTATTGATGACTCGACGGATAAAAATAATGAAAAAAACTGGCTTACGAGTGAGGAAAAAATTACTTTCCTCCCAGTAGTAGACTGAGAGTCGCCGGGAGTTTGCGCGTCAAGGTGTCTGGCAAAACTGAACGGGAATATTGGAAGTGGTGAGCGACCTGTAGCTTATTAACCATGTGACTGACCAACTTGGAGGTAAAAAAGTTAGACAGGAAGATATGGTACAACTGGTCTGCCTCACTCGATATCACTTTTGTTAGCCAAAAATTGTGACGCCTCTGCAAAACATGGGGAATTCTCACGAATAAAAAATGACAAATGACTGAAGTTTATGGATTTCAGTCCCACCAAAAACGTCAACTGGTTTCTTATTTTTTTTTTTCAGGTTAAACCCCTTCATTCATTTTTACGATGAATTATAACCGCAAAACGCTATTAATTATTCTGAGAACACTCAACATTTTTATAAGCGAGAGCACTCGTCAGTGTATCAGAGGCAAACGATTCACTTGACGAAGGTCCGGGATATGAATTTTGTTTTTGTTTTTTTTTTTGTTCACGGGCAAATTTTCAAAAGTCCTTCTAGGAAGATGACCAGAATGGATGAAATAAAAAGTAAAAAATGAAAAAAGACCACGAGAGAGAGAGAGAGGGAGAGAAAAGTAACAGCAAAAGCAGGATAAAAAACGGAGAAGTAAAGGCGCTGGCCTTCGATTTCTTGGTCTCTTCTCACGCTTTTATCGCATCAGTATCCGTTCACGTATATATCTACCTGTCCCCCTGCTTCTTCGCGCCTTACTACCACCCATAGGCTTTATCCGGCTTTCTCGACCACATAAATTTCCAAGAAATTCAACTCAAAACTTCTCGTTTTCAGTTCTTCTCCCCCGAGTTCCACTTTTTTTTTAACAATTTTTTTCTAACTTTGGCAAAACAAACTCGACCATTGGTGACGTTGGCGACTAAATGACCGGCCTGTAAATATTTTTTTTGATTTTATCTCCCCCCCCCCCGCCCCTCTCCTGTTCCTTTTTTCCCTCATTTGCCTCAGCATGCTTAAATTTTGAACTTCACCGGGGCTGTAGATGTTGGGAAAAGCCAGTCGCTTGGCTCCTTTTATCTCCTCTGTTTTTCCTTTTTCCCACAGGATACAGACTCCCTCTTTATGGCTGGATTTTTTTCGTCTCTCAAAGGACCTACCCCAAGCTTCTCGGAATCGAAGAGCTCCCCCCACTCCCGACGCAACGTCTCGAGAAATTCTCCTCCCCGTCTCTACATTCTTTCTGCGGCGCTAAAAGGCATCCGAATAATTTGAATGTTAAAACAGTTCGGTATTTTTGATTTTTTTCACCTCTTAAAAAAAAACCTCTCAACAAAAGTTAAAATTTATATCGAGAATGAATAAACGAAGATGAGCCAGCTAAAATGACAAGCGAAATTAGAAAAAAACAAAAGAGAGAGAGAGAGAGAAGGTTCTTTTTTCTGAGAATTGAAGATCGGCATTGATTTTGAGGCCACGGTCGTTCCGCGGGAGCAGCCAACGACTCTCAGAGGCCTCCGAAAAATTCCTGCCCCAATTAGGTTCCAAGCGACGAAGTAAAAAGGAAAAAAAAAAAATAAAGAAGCAAGTGGAATAAAGAATAAGGATACAAACAAGAAGAACAAGGAGACGAAATCTTCTCATTGCTTGTGAGCGCGGCTTGCGGCTCAGCGCCTATCTGATGCGTCCCGAATTGGATTGGGGGCTGGTGGCTATATACCAGTCATTCACAGAAAACACTGCGATGGCGCCAGGCCTATGGAATATAACAAAGAGAGGGGAGTAGTAGGAGAAGAGAGGCTTCGGTATAGTGTACGTGTCCGTCAGCCCTTCATACGATATCTTTTTTCTCATCACCAAAATCCCCCCAAAAAAACCCCCATTTCAAATCCTATTGGTGTAAAACTCGTGTGAATATTTTCCAGGCTTCAGATAAAATAAACAAATAAATAAATTTGAGGTTCTCACCCCCGTCAGGGGGCTGTAGGCGCTGTGTCGGTGGGCTGATTCTCAGAAGGACCTCATTTGTTGTTGCCTGCATATATCTTCAGCTCTTCTTACTACCTACCCTACCCTCTCTATCCCTCTCCCATTTTCTCTCGTGACGACGATGTTGGGCGCCGTTGGTGAGAGTTTAGGCGATTTCAAACTCAATTCCCTTTCACACACACTTCAAAAAATTCCTACCCACAATGATCCAGACAGAATTCGAACAGATAGATCCAAATTACCGAGAAAAGTATCTAAAACTATCCACAGACAATTTGAGAGACAGAGAGAGAGAACAAAAAACCTATAACAAGATATAGTAAAAAAAAAAGGAGAATTATCTCCCCGTTACCGCGAAAAAAAAATTCCAAAAATCTCTAAAACAAAAAAAAAGCCATGAGGTCGATGTTTAGTATGAATGTATAAGTAGCCGGGGGGGGGACAAGGCGGGAGGGAAGCTTTAAAGTAGTTCCCGCAGCTCTTTCTTACGTGGCCGAGGTCGCAGGTACCTATGAGCAAACCTCTCCAAGTTGCCAACGCAGGTAAGACAGAGAGGGAGTTACGTATTGGTGGCTTGTATATATCGGGTTCGATTGAGAAAGACGCCCTGCCGAGAAGCGAGGCCGAGTGCCGCCAGATTCAAAGAACTCCGAGGACTTGAGGTAAACAAAATATTTCTGCGTTCTTCGGCTTCTACCCCCTCTTCTTCGTTCATCTCACCAATAATACATACACACGAGTCAAGATTGGAGAGGCTCACACATACACACACATCCACATATACAATTGACCAAGATGGACGAAGATCGGCGCCCCCGTACACTGGAGTATTATAAAAGGGCCCCAAGAAGATGGGCCTCACCGGGCATGATGATGGCGGTGGTGGGGGGGAGGCCCACCAGACGGGTACAGGATGGGAGTAGGGGCGACAGCGGGGGCCGTGGAATGCGGCCGTAGCCCTGAGTATATACGCGTATTTGTGTATTTATGTGGAACACCGTGAAGCCAATGTATACCTGTATGTATATGGTGGGGAGTGAGAGACTGAGAGAGAAGGAGAGGAGGGGGAGGGGGGGACAAGAATCCCAGAGACCAATGACCAACCAAGGCGTGCCGGTGCAGATGCCCGTTTAGTTAAGGTACTTCGAACACCCGGCAATGCAGTAGAAACATGAGGAGTAAACCAAACGAGGAATGACAACCATCTTCCACTGGCGTTTTTTTTTTTCAAGTTATATTTTATATATAAACATACATGTTTATATATAAAAAGGAGGGGGCAAGAGAGGCCCACGTGATTATCATCTCTGCGTGTACCCAAGAGGCGGGGGCGATAATGAAAATTGTGCATTCTTTATAATTAAATTTTGAAGAATGCCGACGTTTTTGTTTTTTTTAAGGTATAGGCTTGAGCTGACGTGTCATAGACGCTCTCTGGTAGAATTATACCGGGAAGGATTTGAGATTCTCGATATGAGATGGTGCGGTCGTATGGGTCGTGCGATCTCAAGTTGAGAATCTACTCCCAAACGTCACGAGACACGGGTTTCAAGCGACCTGGCACGTGAGGGAATGTTGCCAATGTCAACAGTGGTCGAGGGAGTTCATTGGGTCTAATGGCAGTTCAGGCATACCTTCAGGATATCTACATATCAGGCGAGTGCTGAATGATCCAGATGGCTCATCAATGCTGCGAATTTTTATGGGTGAAAATTCATGAAAAGAAAAATCACTTTAGGAATAATAATCACCTTTTAAACATTGACTTTGATAATTGTTTCTTTTTTTTTTCAAGCAACTCCTGAATAGTCTTATTCGCCTCGTTTTCATTTACTTGAGGATACCACCGCAGTCCAGGCGGTCCAGAGCGCCCGCGACTCGACAATCTCCCCCTCCAGTGGATACATTCCATATTATACCCCAGCGAAGTGGGGAGTCAAAGACGCAAAAGATCCTCACGGTTGGTCGTAGAGTGGGGCCAAGGGATGGTGTTTATGCGCGTCAGTGTGTACATGACTGTACACAGAGTGTTTAAATGTGTATGAGGTATGCATATATGTGTGGGCGTGGGCACACCGAAGCACGCCCCCCGCATCCCCCCCCCCCCCCTCGCGCGCTCTCTCTCTCTCTCTCTCTCTCTCTCTCTCTCTCTCTCTCTCTCTCTCTCTCTCTCTCTCTCTCTCTCTCTCTCTCTCTCTCTCTCCTTTCCTCCCTCCCTCCCTCCCGCTGCCACCTCACACAGCTCCCTCCGCGCACTTCACGCCCATTCTCTCTCTCTCGTGTATGTATATGGATAAGGCACTCTCCGCCGTCGGATTTTTTTCGTTCGCACATCTTCGCGTATGAAAACGCACGAGCCAAAAGATTACCTTTGTTTTCGTTTTATTCAATTAAAAGTAATGCTAAACAATGCAACAAACGTGAAAATTGTACTTGAATTTTTCAACCATTGATAAATATAATTGAATTACGAAATTGTGGCAATGGAATTTTGTTATCTTGCTTCAAGTTCTCAATAATACGCGCGTTGGTGAGATAAGATAAGACGCGTGGATTCCTCTTCTCGTACGAAAACTTGATTGCTGGATTTTATTTTTTTTTTCTTTCAATTTTCTTTTATCCCCGATATTTTTTTTGTTCCGTTTTTTTTTTGAGTGAACCGTTCGAACTTTTTTTTTTTTTAAGAAAGAGGGAGTTGAAGTAAAATCTTCGAGGCGCCTGGGAAAAGGAGAGATAAAGACGAATGATGAGAATAGGGGGAGGGGAACGAGTATGCGGTCCACATGAAAGAGGCCCCAGAGAGGAGGTGGACGACCTTCCAGGAACCCTTGTAAACTTGGACACAGATCTCTGTCTCCCTTTAGCTTTTCATTTTTCCCTCCCGGCCCCTTCTATTTTCTCTCTTCTTTTTCTTCCCCTTGGTCTTAAATACGATATTTATTTCGTTCTCACTGTCACCCGCGGAAGTAAGAAATTCTCGATGAGAAGTTTGAAAATTCTGGGATAAAAATAAAATTCCTCCCCAGCCTCCCCCATTTTTGTTATGGCATTTTTCACGTCTGTCTTTACATCTCTCTTTGAACTTCCGCAATACAAGTGGAGAGTGTCTGGTGATAATTTGAGGAGGGGTGAACATTTTCGTAATTAAATGAGACTGGAAAATTTTGATAAAACGAATGGAGCAATCAGTGCTAGGTGGGTTTATGGGGGTGATGATGGAAATTTAGTTAGATTTGCCAGTCACTTGGGCACTCAATTGTCTATGGACAATTTCCCTCGGGCAAAATGGAATTTGATTTTGATGGATAATTTCGCGTTCGAATCAACTCACCCCCCGCCAATAGCATCAGCATCTTTTGGCAATTGTGCGACGTGGGGAGGATTGCCGATACCTACATCACACGGTCTGTAATTTCAATTATCGTATTTTCGTCATAACTATTACTCATTGGCGCTCGGTTATGGTTAACATAGACGGCTGAATATTTTTTGATAATTCAACAACTCTATTTTAATTTTCAGCTCTGGAAATTTTGAGTCCATTTACTCGTTGAGCTTCGCCGTTTGTGCTCACTTCAAGAATCAATTAAGTCAACCGATTTGTCTCACTTCACCCCAAAATTGGGTGTCCACTTCAACGAAAGGCCCTGGACTTTTTCAGGTCAAATTCCTAAAATTCCCTGACTACAGAAAATTATTTCTCTTTTGAGAGGCCGATAAATTTGTAGGCGCGATGGACGCTAATTAAGATCTGAGATGAAAAGCCAATAATTGGCATAATTTATGGGGAAACTGGGTAGTCGTTTTCATTTTCTGGAAACTAAGGGGCACTATAGGAAGATTTTTTGATTTCGGCGAGGCGCCTTCCAACAAATTTTTCAGCAACAACAAAAAAAAAAGCACGCAGGGGAAAAATTGTCCAGAAAAAATCAAAGGCTGGGGAACTTTGGCGGTCCACGTTAGGACTCTAAGTGCTCTTAATATCCAATAATTCCTCTAGGACTAGAACTAAAATGCTGAAGTTATAATTGTCCCCGGGAAAATTGCACATATGCCGGCCTCCCACTATCACTCCACTTTTCTAACGAAATTTTCAATCAAATTACAGAACAATGTCTTTTGTGGGCAGACGAGGGCCGAAAAAGAGGGACATTTGGGGTAAATAAAATGTCTATTTCAGTGTCACCAACAATGGAAAATTATTGGTATTGAATAAAATCGCTAGATGATTCAGTGAGCATTGCGATTTTTCTCTCACCCTGAGATTTGAGGTCTAGACTCTCTAGAGTATTCCCTCAACCACCGAGAAAGGCTAGTGTCCGCGATCATCGATAAGATAGGGTGTAATTGAATCTGAAAATCGAAAGAAATGGGAGGTCCGTGTGGTTCAAGAGTGGGAGGAGGATATCAACCAAAGAGTCTCTGCAATCCGAATATAGTAGAGGCGGAAACGATGACGATCACGGCAGCCAGATAGCCCAAGCAACCAGGCGCACCAGTGAACAAGAGGATCCGCCATTGATACGGCATCTATTTGTGTTCATCGTTCGCATTGTCAAATTTTTTTTGGAAAATTCAAGATTATGAGAAATTTCACAGCAACAGATGTGCTGGAAGGTGGGAAATTTGAGTATGAGAATTACCGATTTTTCCCGATTTGTAAATGGTAAATGAATTACCCTCGGATTTTTTATTGCCGTAGAGTGGAACTTTTAGATATTGACGGGAAAATACTTCACATGGGGCGCCTGATGGTGACAGTCAATTTGAGAATGATTTTTCGATCTACTTGGGGTAGGTGATAAACCAATCGAGGTAATGAGATCAAGATTCAAATTCAACTGACAATGGAACTTTTCAAGGCAAAATAGCATTCAGAAAATCCCAAATTTCAGGATTAAACTTTTTTTTTAATCTTCTGAATATGGAAAGTCAGAGTAACTCTCTCCGTATCAAGACTTATTTTCTTCAGAAAGTTTTCGGGAGTTTTCACTCGCTTTTTATTTTTTGGGAATCTCGAAGGCAACATGTCTGTTGAAACGACATGCTCCGTGGGTCATTCCTGCTTGAAGTATTTGCTGATGTAACCTGAATAGTAACGAGTCATGAAAATTTTTGAAAATTAGAAAAATCGATTGATTCCCGAGGATTTTTGGAACCATTTTGCTCGTCCGATCTGAGGGATATATTTAGACTTGTATCGAGTTCTCCAGACCTTGATTTGATTACAGAGAGGCTTTTGATAAATCAATAAAGCAGTCTGACGAGAACAAATTCTTGCTGATGATTGTTTTGAGAAATTTTAGTGAGTTGATAGAGAAAAAATAATTCCCAATGATTTTTTTCTGTTAATGATTTATGGAGAGGCTTTGGATGGATGATAACGCAAAAAGTGGAAGAATACTCGACCCAACCCTCGTTACAATGTACGTTAACCGAATAGTAAAATTTCCGCAATTACCATTTTTTAGCACGCGAATTGTCCTAAAAAAATCTTCACATTTTGCTGCTTTAGATGGAGTAATTTTCAGGGAAAACCGACTAATAATAATAAAAAAATCTAAGGCTTCGCTACTTCAATATCATGATTCATTTGTGCGTAAGCAAATCAATAGAAAATCACTCGTTGAGGTTACGTTTAGACTCGACAGAAAAATGCAGAACTTATGTCGTCCACGACAAAAATTCTACTTACCAATAGTTAAATATCCTTAGCCAGGGTGACCGAATAAATCTAGAGACTAACCATTATCAAAGCCATAAACAGCCGATAATTTCGCATTTGCCTTAATTTCCCTCATCAAAATTTGATGAACTATCTCCAAGTCTTCTACGTTCGTCAAACGCCGTTTTTTTTTCTACTAATTTTTCATAACTTCCTCTTAACATTTCCAAATGCAACTCCTTTAAGAAGCAATACTCTCACAGCCGACAATGTACAAATGCCGTGAAAAAAAAAAAATTCCCCTAGAACTAGCAAGGAAAGTTGAATTTTCCTATTACATTTTACAACCACACTCCTTGAAATGTCTACCAATGCCCACGCACAATTCAACTACATGCACAGAGTACAGTATCCACTGTTTCCTAACTCTCCCATCAAAACTCAACTCGTGACTATCGAGTTTGGCGCCTGCGATTAATCGAATTAACGTACTACGTCGCAGAGGGAACGCTTGTCGATGGACTTGAAAATTCTCCAATGACAGCGTTTGTCACTCTCAACAATTGCCACAATGCCAGCAAAAAAATTACTAAGACATTGGCCTAGAGTCTTGAGAACAAGTGGCCGAAAAAAAAAAAAAAATCCTCAACTCTAGTTTTCCCCAGAGAATTCGTTTCTCAAGAATTCATTTCCTAGAAACAGCACTCCTCATCGTATTACCCCCAGAACTACCATGAATCATAAAAAAAATTCAATGAAAAAGATCAAAAACTTACGTTAGTCAGCAATATCCCTTGAAATCTAAGACTCCTAGCTTCTTGGAGCATCAACTGACTCATTTCTCCTCAAGTCACCTCGCTGATTCATTCTCCACTTTGACAAAAAAAAAATTATAGCGGGTGTGGTTCTGCCTATTTCCCCCGGGGGAAAAACAATCTGCCGGTAGATTTCCGCACACATGGTCAAATCTCAAAATCATGGCGTGGATTTTCCGATCCACTCGCGCGACAATAATTCCCCCAGCAATGTTGCGGAATAAAAATAAATCCCAATGACTCAGTTACACCAAATTACACGCCAATAATCGTCGTTAAGCAATTAAATAATACAAAATGTAATTGTTCATCCACCAACAAGTGATTGAAAAGCTTCAAATTCCCCGAACATATTATTGTTCACGTGCACGCAGCGTTAGTTTGACGCCATCTTGAATTGCCACCATGCGCACTGAGTTCCCCCGTTACCCCCTCCCGCCGCGCTACCCCCCTTTTCGGCTCGGCGAGAGTGGGTACAGGGGCGGGGGCAAACGGGGTTTGAGAGAAAGAGAGAAAGGCTTATCGGTTAGAGGCATGTTACGTAAGTAGACGTCAGTTCGTTTGCGTCGCAGCCACTGTACATCGATAGTAAAGTAAAACGTCGTTTCGCTTCTCAATATATTATATACGTATACAATTTTTTTTTTCTTCTTTCCCTCTAGCTTTCGATAACGTTCCAGAGCCCCCTGGTACTCTCTCAAACGACCTCGCGCCGTTTCATCGCCGTCACTAGCACAAATACCGCACGAGCGATCGCTGTTTCTCTCTACTCTTCCAACATGCGAGTAATAATTCTAGTGACAAAAAAAAAAAAGAGCGGGAAAATCGAGACCGCCTTCGCCAGCGAGAAAACCAATTCCAATCAGCCTTCAACAACGCAAAATAAGAAACTGCGCAGCAGAGTAAAGTTACGTTAAACGACGACAAATCTATTAATCTTAACGGAAAAATTTGGAAATTAATAACACACTCATAAAATAATTATTACCTTTCTCTCCCAGTTCTGCCATTTGACGTTCCAATAATTTTTTGCCTCAGTAGTTTTTCGTCCCGCCTCAATCATTTTTCGGCCTCCCATGCAATTTTTATCTCCGCACTCACTTGACATACAGCTACTGGTGTAGATTAATACAATATAAACAAATATTTGTGAGTAATACATTGTCACTGCATTTGCAATGCTGTCAGAAATGTCTTGAATAGTATTTCCCACAAATTCCCACGTGGACACGCGTCACCAATCGTATTTTCTCTTCAATAAACCCTAATTTTTTAAATAAATTCCCAAGTAATGGCACAATTATTAACACACACACGTGTTATTCACCTCTCAATGTGTACAATGTAGCCAAAAAAAATTGTAACGAATTGCAATAATTCATCATTCGTGAATGATGACAAAAATGAAATAACGAGGTGCACGTTCCGCGTGGGACTGCGCGCGCTTCACAGAATGACGCTCTACCGGGACTGCCGGGACGCCGTGCCGCCGCGATCGTCGCGCCCCACCGCGGCCATCTTGCCAAAACACATTATTAACTGACGAAAACCACGCAACCATTGCAAAGCACAGCCTATGTAGATTCTATTTCACGTTCGCAAAGAGCTGAGTGGAACGATTGAAATTAAAAAAAAAATTAAAAATAAATAAATCAATTTCATAAATTTCGTTTGGGGTCGAGTGAATGGAGGGCGAATAATAGCCAATGATGAAGGAGTTCGCGCACACGTCGTCGTAGTTGAGAATTAAAATGAAAAAAATTTCTCAGAAATTAATGCAGATAATTCGAGGCAGTCTATCGCTGATATATCATACCTCTAGGATGTAGCAACAATCACATGACCCCGTCACTGACGTACACACTTTGAAATGAATACTCTCACGTGTTGTTAAACGTCACGTCTGTTTTTTCCATCCCACCCCTCCCCCGCCGCCCCGACTACCTCAAGCCACTGCAAATTCCGTCAGTGATGTGCATAAAATCATTAAATTTTAGAGTGTTTTACGTCAATAGAGTTTTTTCAGGTTTAGTGCGCAATTTAAAGATTTGCGTATCCACGAGATTCCAAATCTCCGCGGTATTTTATTATTGATGCTTTGTCCATTTTCCAATCACTCGGAACACTGGAAAAAAT
>JAPYZM010000064.1:0-60437 GCA_030522845.1 Psyttalia concolor | reverse complement strand
TCAAATCCGTTCGAGTTTTGGCGCTAGGCCTGATAGTTTTCAAGATATTGCCAATTTTCCGACAAAAATTTCAAAAAAGGGCCCTAAAAGTCGCTGAACCGCTAAGTCACTAGTTTTTTGGGTTCATTACTTTTTTCATCATAATTCCAAAACTAATCGACCTAGGGACACGGGGTCAATGCCAGTGGATACCCGAGCCCAAAATACATAGGAATATGCCTTCGGAGGAGCTCAAAAAACTTAAAATTCCTATACTATACAGTATCGATGGATAGTATAGTAAGAATACACGGGCGATAAAAAACGTTACCCTCTTCTTTTAAATGAGGGGATCTTAACGAACGTTGGAATAATCTACAAGGAGACAGAGACCTTGAACCCCGTAGCCAGCCAACCATAGAAATTTTTGGGTTTCAACAACTGGATGAACACTTCCGCTTCTTTAATATGTCTGATCGCACCCCATCCAGCCGCACTCACTCAGGAAAGCCACGAAGCACTGGACGTCTCCCCTTCTATCCCGATTTTTATTCAGGCGGCGGTGCAGTGTCACTCAAATGTCCTCAGGAAACACGTACACTCGGCACAGAAAACCGGCTGAGTTGGTAAATATTTTCATTTTTTCGGTGTTTTTTTTTTTAGAAATAAAATAGTGACGTCTTTGAGGGACGTACGGTGGCCATTGAGGCACGCATAATACGACAGACGCCACCGGAAGTACCTCGTCTGGGCAACACCTGTCTGCATGACGTCACCATCAATCGACTGCAACGTGCAATCCGTGTATTAGTCATCGTACGGCGTTGACAGTGGTATCTCCGCACTTTGATATCGAATATGCGAGTTAATTAACACTCGGTTGGTCGCGCTGTTCTCGGAGAAAATCCACTCGTGCAAAAATATACCGACGAACAATTAAAAAATGTTCTCTGAATTTTCCGGTGAACCCCTCGGGCATATTATCTTCTTATTCAATTTACACTGGAATTTTGAGAATTATTTTATTCCCAACTCAAATTTACCATCACTGTCCAGGAAATTTTACTTTTTATTACCCTTCAGCTTTTGTTACTTTTTAAATATTTTTTTGTATTTTATTTTTTTAGTTATTCAATTTTTTATATTGTCTTCGCAAATATGAACTTTTAAAACCTTTAGCTCAGAATCATTTGACAGAGTCCTCTCAAGACCTATTAAACTATAGACTTTCTAATTTTTTTCCCCATTTCTCGTATCTCTCCTAACGGTTAAAACTGGAAAGTCAAGGAGATTTCCAAAATTTTGAATATTAAAATTATTGAACTTGAACCTCTGGCTAACCATAAACACAGGAATAAAGTGTCACGATTCCCTCGAAATCACCGATAAATCCAAGACGAAAAGGAATACCACGACAAACGCACGTACCGATAGTGTAAATTTATCCCCCCCGTAACAATTGTTTAAACACTCGATTGTTCGCTCACTCCACTCACAAACGAGGCCGTTAAGTATTCATGTATTGGTAGATAACTTATGGTCATGTAGGCCCCAGTCAAGACTCAGCATTTTCTAGTTGCACGCATCTTACAACATACGAATCATTGAAAAATAAATTTCAAACACAAGACTGAGGAGAACAGGATTATTCACGTGCATGCCGTATTTGCGTCGACATTTTATGTGTCAATTACCCATAATAGAAGTCAAACAGAATTTTCCATTTATTTTTTAAGGATTTCCCGATAGACAAGAAATCAGTTCTTTCAGAGTTCCATAAAAATTAATCTCATAAAATAATTGAAACCTATTACAATTTAAAATGAAGACGACCGTCAGAGAAAATTCCGAGCTCTCACAAGAAAAAAAATCTGACTTGGCTCTCGCTCCTAAAATTTCCAAAAATCGAAAGGTCTACCAAAAAATGTGTTTCTCCCTCTGATTCGAGAATTATCTCAAAAAAATTATTCAGTTCAGACCCGTTCGCTACTCCAGCAAATTAATTTATAACACGCCCCCCTTTTTTTGATGATGATGAGAATTGATCGGGTGCATTGACACCGAAAGATAAAAGAGGCTCAATGGAAGATTCAAAACTTGCGAATTGCGGATGAAAAAAAAAGTCAATAGATAAGATTGAATTCGATAGAAGAGGATTTCTCTTAATGCAATCCATCAATTGTCCCGTGACCCTTGAACATCAGATGCTGAGTGCAGACCTCTGGAACGACAAATAATACCTCAACATGAGTTTTCTCACTTTTTCAACTCCAAGTGCTTTCATCAGACCACGTGAAATCGAGTGACAACAATGGCTCGTTTTTTTTTCCTCCGTAATTGTAGTGGATGTTGTGTCGGTGAGATGTTTTACATGTGCCTCGTGCGGCCATTGCATGTGTGATGGTAAAAACAATGGGTACGACGCTTGGTACAGTTTCCATGGCATAGCGTATTTTCTAAAGAAATATCGTTGCCTTTTGTATTTCACGACGAAAACACGTCTACTCTCTTTTCTTAGACAAACCTATGCATGCGTTTTCTTTAAAAAATGTCGACAAAACTCAGTTTCACATGCGAAGAGAGCGCGAGAGGGGGAGAGAGAAAAAGCACATGATTTTCGCACGATGTAGCCTTGCAACTCTCTCACAATGTTCACCATCCTCGGTGGCATAAACCTTCGCTCGTAAATCCCCCAATCTCTCCTTGAAAAACTCCACAACTGATGGTTCCAATCGATTTCCCGTTTTACTGCCCGGTTATTAGATGATAACGCCAATTTCTTCATTGGTTCTAATTGCCAACATTTCCCAGAAGTTTCAACCAATCTCCAACGACTCCTTATCTCTCCAGTAACTCAAGATCTCTGTCAATCCTCTTTGAAATCGTTATAAAATGTGGATTATACCGCACCACTGGAGTGCGAACAGGATTTTTTAAATTCACATTCTTAATCCAATCTTGATAAATGAAGAAATTAAATTCCCTCTCAGTTTCCGCTGAATATGTAACTCATTCGTAACAAATCGACTGATTTTCTGGATGATTGATGAAAACATATGAAATGTATCAGTAGAACCGATGAAAAAATCAAATATTTCATCGGAAGTTCGACAGTAGTTCAATTAAATATTTTAACGAATTGTTAGTATTATGAAATTATTATTTTTGCTAAAAAAATGTCTTTAGAAAATAATATCCCGAACCGTTGAGTATTCAAATGAAGAATCCTGGAGTTCTAAAGGACGAATTGTGGGATATATTGCGCCACGCGATTGCGGAGAGAAGATCCTGTAACGCGTGACGATTTGTAACGGAGCAATGAGAGGGGGAGGGGGGTCAAGTTCCGATGTAGAGACAAAAATTTAATACAAGCCCCTCACAATTCTCGTTTGAAAACCGCGAAACCGAATTTTTCCCTGAAATCCACAATTTTTGGTCTCTGGCAACAAAAGCAATTTTTTCATTATATTTTTTTCTCGCAATTTTTTTTCTGGCTCAAAAATGTGATATTGAACTAATGATGAGAGCCGCGTTCTCCATGCGCTAATCGCGAAGATCGAAAAAAATGGATCAATAGAATTCACTTTCGGTGACGACAAACTCTTTACGTATTTTTCTTGATTATTGTGGGATTTTCCCGATGACCCGACATCGACGAGAATAAAATCCTTACGCAGACGGAAAAATCATTGGATCTGCTGCCAGATATTCCTGGCAGATACGAGTGACCTATCATCATCAGAATTAATATCTCTGACACGTAATCCCCATTACCCCAATGCAATTCTCACCTGGGTCGTTAAGACAATAGCCAGGAGAGGATTGAAGTAAAAAAAAATTATCAAAAAACCATTGAGATAATGTATGAAGCATCTCAAGGCCGTGTGGACTCACCCGAACGAAACGTGGCTTGTAACCTTCATCATCCAGGATATCACCTGCTACTATCGGTGTATTCATTGTATCACACAATTCCTCAGCTCGAAATCAAAAGAATTATCACTGATTCACACCCCATCACTCCCCTTCAGGTGAGCCGCCCCAACAAATGGTGCTCAATTCCACAGTGTTTGCACAGATGATAAAAATCCAATCAACTTCCTCAAGAATGCATCAATGAGGTCCCAACGTATTCACATGGAACTGACCCAAATTGAAGACTTTCTAATCACCTCTGCATTCACGAAAATCCAGGCCTATGCGTCACTCCTATCAGCTCCTTTCTCACTGGGCCCCCACGGAAACGGCTGTTTCAACATTTAAACCCTTCAAAAAAAAAAATTAAAATAAAACTTTTGAGTTTCGAGGAGGGTCACAGGGGTTGCGTCAAAAAAGCGCGCACTTTTCCGCGACTCACCGAACAGCAACTACCACCATCTCCAGCAAGCGATGCCGATCCTTGCGTCATGATACCGTCGACTAATCACATTTCACATCCAAAATTTTCCCATTAAAAACTCCAAAAAAAAAAAAAACGTATTCGTTATGAGCACGCCCGACGAGTTTGTCGAGTGTTATGTCCGGCGCTTGTACCTCAGTACCAGAAGGTCCCCCCTCTCCAGTTTTTAAAAACCGTATGCCAAGCTTCCAGGCTATACAATTTTACCTCGATCTCAGGTGGTATTGGTGTACACGTGACACGATACGAAAAACCGACTGCACACGAGCGAAGGTGAATTCTATATTCCGAAGGTGTACGAGTGTGATTGTGAATTCGATGGGCCTGCACACCTTAACCGGCCTGTTTGTGTTTGTAGCCTTTGAAGCGCGTCGATGAAAACAGGTATGCACTGGAGAAGGGCACTGGAGGGGAAGTGCATGGGTAGTGGAGTTGTCGGTATATAGCCAGCCTGACTTCGCTCACTGTACTCAGGGGTTTGTATTATCTCTCAGTGACGTCACAATGAGGAATACAGATTGTTTAAATATTAATTCAACGGAGACTGCGTATTATTTATTTGTAGTTTTGGACTTGTGTTAACTGGGACAGACGAACAGTGAATAGTAAATATTAGCCACGTTTGTTTTTATTTTGAATGAGTGTCTATTGTAAATTAATCTGTTGTTGGCACTTGTAAACACGAGAAATTTTGTTTATCAACTGAATAGGAAAGATTTAGGGACGAGAATATTTGCATGGAAATATTCTGTTAACGGATTTGAATAGGCCGATAGGAATTTTGTTGAATACTTTGTAAATTATTTGGAGAATTGTATTAATTTTTAAAACGCTTTCGGGTGATTGATTATTTATCATTGAAAAATAGTAATTGGGGGTGTTTAAATTATTGACGAGCTTGTTGCAGTTTGGAGACGGAGAGAAATATTTTTTTAATCATTTTCGCTATTCAGGGGCAGGGTGAGGTCCCCGGACCGGAGGCGGTGCGGGAAAAAACCGTTGATGGTTTGGAGGGGAATCGAGAGGTGGGTCTGGAATTTTATGTTATTCAAATTGTTCTTTTGGGATGATAGGGGCTCTTCGGGGCGCGGAAAAGACCTGCAGACTGCGCGAGGGAATGTAACGGGTCGCATTGTTGATATTTAAATTCTTCGGGCGGAGGGAGAGCGGGCGCTCTTTTGAATTGATACTTGACACGGCAACTGCCAGAGGGCGGTACCCCGTTGGAGAACGCCTGGTGTCCAGTATCCACGGTTGATAATGGAGAAAAACATGTTTTCGCATTTTTTTTTGAATCATGGAAGAATGAAAGTGCTCGGGTTCTGTGAGACTTAACACGCAAAGAAATTTTTTTATTACGTTTGACATGAAAAAGATCAAAGTGATAACGTAAAATCGAAATTTACATAATTTTTGAGACACTGAAAATTGTATTCTTTTGTAACAGGAACAATTGTAAAGACATCTTCTGGTTTCTTTCAAGTGTCTGAAGAATTTGAATCGTTTCCCTTGAAAAATTCAAATTTGTCTGGTGAGTATTCCGAATTGACGCTTTTTAAGGTCGTCAGACTATATATCTTCCCCGCCATCGCACGACAGATATATTTCTTAAAATAACAATGAAGATTATCAAATTTTTTTGCGGACGATCGCCGCCGTTATCAGATGATCTATCAGATAATCTATTATCGAAGTGATAAAACCCATAATTCGTCGTATTATCTTATTATTCAGAGTTCAGAATGTTGTTCCAATGGAACAGGTACCTTGTAATCAAAAAAGTATTTTATTAATTGAAATAAATTTTCCTGTAAATGCCTTTGGTTGTCATTCAAAACGAAACCAAAAGGTATTAGATAGCAAGTGGCCTCCAAGTATGCCGTAAAAATCAACAATATTCGAGACAGGAAGAATTGTTCAGGCCTGAGACAGCATTTTTGAGAAGATGAGAAAAATCGATGCAAAGAAGAAGTTGGAGCCAAAAATTCCAGAATCAATGAGAAAAATCGAATGCGAAAAATAAACGCGTGTCACCTGTCGGATGGGCCTGAACCAGCATTCGTTCTCTCAATGTAATTTATAGAAAATTGATGGGCCCAGAAAGAAAGAATGATTGAACTATGAAAAAATATCCTCCACGTTCCATAGTAAAAGGCGCTCTATCACGAAGACATGTCTACTCGCCTGTGCCTTCGCAAGCCTCGTCCCTGAAATCCAACGGCCGAATCCATAATGTATTGACATCCACAACCGAGATGAATGAAGAACTTTTTCATCACGTCCCATTCAAACGCACGTATTCTCGTTTCCTTACATAAGTTCTCGTTAGCAACAATCAAAGCTATAATCACATTTCATTGATCATGTTTTTTTTTTCTTCCATGACGCTGTAACGATTTATGATAGCGCATTATTATGTACATTTTTGCGCTAAACTGTGGGAAAAATACAAGTCAATTGTGGATTTTTCTTTTATCACAGCCGCTTTAATAGAACAGAATACCGGTAATATTTTTGCATCAAGTGGACATGCTAATAACATTGGTAGTCTCTAATAATTTAGTAACAGTAGTGGCGAGCTTGCAAGACACTGACTTCATCAGCAACCGGCTCTTTATTCCGGCGGTCTGTAGTGCAAGACGATAGACATCGGCGTAGAACTGAAAGCAACGGATTGTTGTTAACTAATGGAAGGCAAAATAAAATACAAAATCGATGAGCGTAATACCTTATTATCGTCCTCATCTAACGGTTTATCACAGAATTCCGAGCCCACTTCCGTGCACTGAATGAGCATAGTTTGAAGGGGCGTCACCAGGAGCATCATATTAGATCGCTCCTTAGCGATACATCCGTGTAATTCTTTAATTTGCATGACAATTTGCCTCGCAGTGCCAGCTGCATTCCACCGAGACCATGCGAACATGTAGGCTGTGCAGAGTAATCCCATGCACGCCTGGAGGTGTCTTTCAGTGATTGGATGTTTAACTGGAAGACCTTTGACGTAACTAATTGCATCTCTATCCGGAAACAAGTCGCAACCGCCGGCTCTCATTTTCTGTGATTTTTCATTCATTAGTTCATGGAAAGTAGATTAGTTTATTTTTTGTTGAGGTGGTACGTTACTCGAATCAGGTGATTTAATTTCATGTATTTGCCGACTAGGTCTTGCAAGGCTGCGGTCCCACCACCTGCTAAGGAATGGAGACAGACCAGGTCCTCCTGTGGATGAAGGTGGCTCGTCAGAAAAAATCATAGGGAGAATAATTACAAAATTGTGAGACTTGTTGCCTAAAATTTTCAAAGCCGTGTCAATTTTCACTTTCTTCGTTTCAAGTTAAGGTCTTTAAAATTCTGTTTAAACAATGAGACAATCTGCGCCCCCCCCCCCCCAATCGCTCATTTAACAATATTCTCATTGAATTGATTTTTCGCTCCGTCTCACCGATGAAATGCATAAAATGCGCAAATTGCAGATGCGATTAAGATCATAAAAATCTATTCTGCATACGTTATGTGCGTTAATATGTAAATTTAATTTCCCTTCCAATTTCCGGTGTGTGGTAAGTATTATTCACTCGACATATGTTGTAATATCACGACTTCGTGTGACTAGGTATCATTAGTGTTCACCCACATTTTTTTTTATCCAGTTGTGGGAAACAGAAAATATTCTTCCTCTTTACTGATAGTCGGAAATAGGAAAGAAAATTTCCTCACTTTGACTATGAATTCCACTTGTACAATAGCCGCAGAGACGGTTAACACGACTCCACCAGCTTTTCCGGTTTCCGGCTTGAGTTCCCAACTTTGAAAGGGAAGATTCACAAATTTAAAGGCAGCAAGACCGTGAATTCCGAGTCTACCAGATCTGAACGTGATTATTTGTTTTTCCTCATTGTATTTGATATCGTGAATGTCTTGAGTCGACCAAATCCTTCTTTCTGGGATCCAATGGGCGACGAGGGGCGGCTCCAACCACAAAACCGAATCTGGAAGTCTAAGTCATGGTTTTATCATTCACTTGGAGCGATAAAAAATTCTACGCAAGGTTAGGAATAGAATTTTTACTGGAGAGTTATGAGAACTAGCTTCTCCATCGCTGCCTCTAACGCCTTTATCTCGGCTTCGATTATTTCCGGAGTTCTCTCAGTATCCGGCGCTGGCGGTGGTGCCTTATATGGTCGGGAGAATGGTACGAATTTCAACTCTTTCGGTAGCTGAACTAGAAAAGTGGAATATTCTATCACGTGATGAAATTTGTCTTCACCTGAGTGGGTGAGAGTACCTACGAGTTGTCAGGAAAATGTCTCGTCTCATGTCCTTCGGCTGCGGCGGTTGATAAATCAAATCAATGTGGTAGACACCGCCTAAGATCGCGTACTTCCTCAGGTTTATTTCCGTTTTTTCGCATCTTGTGAACAGCAATTTTCGGATTTCTTTTCGGTTTTCCTCTGGACGGAAAATATTTTCAACATTTTCGGGCAATGAATTCAATTTTGGGCAATTATGAGTCAATTAACAAACTCTTAGGAGCAGCCGATCGTTAACTTTACAAAAAAACCCTTGCGAATTGATAGGAAAAATCTGTATCGAGTAGAAAAAAACATTTTTTTCTCCTCATGTCTGCGCCTCCTGTGGCAAATGACTCATAAATGAGGGGATAAATCTCAGCAGACGTGTTGAACATAAAATTGTCTAGTTATCAGAAAAGTTTTATTTACAGAGCAGCTGAAAATCCCTCCTATGAGAAAACTCAATTTCGGAAAAATCCATAAACCTACAGCAATAATGTTGTTTCCTCAAAAGAGATACCTTCTTTTTGCAGTACAATCTCATCAGGAGTTGGTAAGTAGGGCAGTGGTTCAGGCTCCGCGTCTGGTTCGCTCTTTTTAGTCCTGCCAACAACTGCTGCCGGTTTTTTTCCCCCCTTTCCTTTTTTCTCCTTGACAGCTTGGGGTGGATTCAACAAACGCTCAACCAGTGCTTTTTTCTCCTCCAGTCTCAATTTTCTTCCCTCCACTTGCTCCTCCCGAATCATCATCTTTTTATCGTACTCATTCGACGTAAACGTCAGTAGATCTGAGAAGGAAAAGACCAGTGTATGAATTATTTAATCAACATCGACAGTCCCCGACAGTGATCACTCGACATCATGCGTCAGAAAAAACTAACTGTTGAAGAAGTAGGAATAAAAAAATATTTATCTTGTTGTTTATCAGTTTTTCCTTGGTACCTTCGTTCGCGTGATACTCTGTTGGTATCTCCGGCATGAGAAAAGAGGAACTCAGATCTGAGTAGTGATCGTACTGAACCCAAAGGCCGCGTATTGCCATTGCATAACAATCCATGTCTGCTGGCATTTTCAGTGTTAGATCCAACTCTTTGAAGATAACTTCGATCGATTTTCTGGAAGGCAATGAGAATTGCGTGATAATCCCCCATTTTACTCTTACAAAGCCAAAATTGTGATTAAAAAATTACATAAGGCATTACTTTGAAAAGTTAGTCATATAAAGAATTATTCTTTAATTTTACAAGTATGTAGAAAAACAGTGGAAAGCTCTCGGATAATTAGCAAAAGTTTTTCCACCTAAGCCCATTGTTTTGGTTTATTTATAAATGTAAATATTTTTACAGAAAAAAATGCCCTCATACCTATCTCGTTCTGCGACCTGTTTAATACTGATAGGAAGTTGAATGAGCGCCCAAACGCAGCAAATTAATTCGCTCGACTCCTTAACATATCGAGCATTCTTCAAATCCTCCCTAATCATATCCCACTCAATATGCCTCAGCAGTCGATAGCTTGCGAGATCAATCCAGCACTTCAATCTCTCCCTAAAAATCCGTCTGATCTCTTTGCACTCGTCTATGTACTCCCGCGATGCCATGACAGAAAAATCGATGATATTATCCAACTTGGAGAGCAGCTGTGAAACGACAAATCGAAATTACGAGAAAAAGAAAGTTCTCTCTCAGGAAAAAAAGGAGCTCACATAAGTCACAACTTGACACTTTGTCGTGACATTCAACATCGATGCCTCGTCGTACTCCTGGTCCCAGAGGAACAAAAAAGTATTCAACTGAGAGAGTATACCGGGATCGGGAAGACCGTCGCAAGTCATGTACCGTAACCACTGGAATGAGAGTGAAAAAGATTTTATACAACATGTCGATTCTTCTTTTGCAATAAAACTCTTTACCTCTTCCTCCTCGGTTGTCTTCAAGACGTAGTCCATATAAGTTTTTTCATTATTATGGATGTTGCGACAGGTTTTTTCGAGATGAATTTTTCGTTTTGCTCCCTGCTCTATTTCCAGCTGCAGATGCCTCTCTGAATTGTACTTCTCCAATCGTATCTCTTCTTGCATATCCTTTATCATGACATTTCTGAGGACACGAAACGTTTTGGGGATTTTTTTCACTGAATACATTTGCCAACAAAATATTCAGTCGGAAAAACTTGTTGAGCTAATTGCATGAAGGATGTTTATGCATTTTCCGACAATCGAATATTCTTCAGATTCGAGGAAAACTTATTTTTTAGCTGGTGGAGAAACGTTTGTTTTATTTTTCTTGCTCCAGTGCAGATATTCGTGACATGTATTTTTGTATTGAAAATTTATCTGAGTTTGATAAATTCCGTACAAGAAAATGTAATTAACAATGCTAGATTATTTTTGATTACACAGGATTGAGAATTATTATTTTCCAGCTGTTGACGAATTTTAATTTTATCGAATTATTGCGGAAATTTGAAACGTCATAATTTCCGCTATAAATCGAATTTCATAACGCCAGGTAGCAAATTTACTATTTCTTTAAGTAAAAAAAGGCTTAGAAATTCAACTGGTCTCCTTTTAGCTCTTAAAGACGATGAATATCATGATACCCCTTGAAAAAAATTAATTAACAAAATTCACGAGCAAATAATGTGGATATCCTCAAAGAATCCTACCGTTCTTCAATTCTCTGCACTTTTTCCTTAACAGTTTCTGCGTAACTTCGAAAAAAAGTGATTGTAGCCAGTGGATCAGCATACATGATTCCGATAAATGATTACGTAATTCAAAGTCTCAATTGGATTCTCGATCGCGTAAAGCCTCGAAAGTGGTGGTTTGAGCTTGTGGAATATTTGAAAATGGACTGAAGCCTTTCGAATTTAACACGCCCATTGGAGCAAGCTATTCCGCCAGTAGTTTAACAGGGTGGGGAATGAATTGCGGAAATAGAATAGAATCGAGGATGAGAAAGCATGCGAGGTAAACACGAACGAGGGTTTGATCTAGATTTCACCCCGAGTTTTGAAGTAAATTACTAAACTTTTTGGCGGGTTTCTCCCATTTTCGAAAGGTAATTCTTGAAATGAGTTTGTTTGGGTGAAATCTTTCAAGTTTCTTACCTCTGCTTCTCAGTTTCAGCAGCAGTCGCTGCAGCTGAACGAGTTTTTTCTTTGTCCTGCTCCTTCATCTCGCCCTTTTTCTTGTTCTTCTTCTTCTTACGTTTCTTGGCGACTGGCGTTGACTGAGAAATTAATTAATTCCATGAGGACCTGAGAAGTGAAGTGCAATTTCGAATATTCTCACCTGTAATTCCTTCCAATCTTGCACCTAGAATAGAATTTTTTATGGCTATTTATAGAAAAATTTCCATTACTTCAGATCGTTTTAGGATGAGCAAAATATACGAGTTCGGAAAACCGGGACATTGTCTTCGGCTTCTTGGGAAACCCCCTTGGGCTGTCATCTGGTACATATTCATCGTAGATCACTTCTGAGACGATAGATGCTTCTTCCTCAAACTCAATCCACTCCTCACTCCCTCCCATTTCCTCTATTTCTCCCATTTTCCCCTCTCACTTGTACTTTGTGTGGAGAACTTTTGGGAATATCGTCACCTGAGAATTTTAATTTCCAATTGGATATTCTATTCAAGACTGTCTATGAACTACTTAAATCAGCTTCGCTTTAAATAGCCGTTTTTTTTCCGAGACACTAGACTGAAGGTAAAGGTCAATTCAGTCTCTACTTTGTGGACGTAAATCACTGGGTTCCCACTTATTGCATAATAAATACCTGCGAATAAGTAATTCAGGGGAAAAAACTGATATAACGGAATTTAACATCGGTAACGTTTGTATGATTTAATTATTCGGCAAGTGATTGTTACATGACTGCTTCATCCCAATGATTCGTTGCACTAATTACAATGTTTGGCATCATCGATAATCACAGAATTCATTAATTAATCACTGACGAGAGTGACTCCTAGTCCATCGTAAAATCAACAACACGATTATTAGTTTTTGTTTATCAAAAAATCTCACTAAATGGCTACGAAAGAAATATTAGCGTTAACCTGGCACTTAAACAATGCAAATGTGCGTCAAACAGAGGTAATTACAATAAATTTAAAAAATGCATATTGTACAAATGGCTGGTAAAGGCACTTCACCTCAGTCTACACAATTTCATAATCAACAACGAAAAAATAATGAGTAAATACCTTACAACAGAACAAAAAAAAATACTAAGTAAAAAACGACTATGACTGAGACTCAATGAAACTTCGTAAGTGATTTCTTAATTACTGTTGGCAGAAAGAGTACCGCAAAGTTGTGCAGCTGTCATGTCCCTCGAGAAGTCGCTGACGTTTGCGTAAATCGCCATCGTGAAATTGCTGAAACAAAGGAGGATGTTGATTTATGATTAATGATTAGTGTAAATTTTCTTCGATTTGACTATTCAATCATCAATTCTAATTACACAAAATTGAATGGTCAAGAACGTTTGTCTATTATTTAAAGAATAATATGACGAAAATGCATAAAAACATCGGAATTGTATGAATTTTTCTGCTTGAAAAATATATTTTTTATATAAAAACGACATACATCGATACTGTCGATATCTCGAATACCTGTAACGCTACCAATTTTCAATTTTGATTGTCACAATTAAAGGGAGAAGTTTATTGGTTTGCTTGAGAATTTTTCTCAATTAGTTTTTACATTTTTTACTGATCCCATTCGTCTTCAATTAGTAAAGACTTAAGTACAATATAATTATATTTTCTAGTCCATTACGGGAAATTGCTTTGAGCTGTTTTGACTAATTACATTTAATTATCAGATGGAGCCCATAAATTTCCAGAGAGGAATATTTAATAAAACTAAAATCTAACGGAATATAATGGAAATTTCAGATTTGTTTGATTTGAAGTTACGAAAGTTTTGAGAGCTCCGTAATTGTTATCCAAGTCGCTTGATAAATTATGATACAGTCACTTCAATTATCCAATGCAATTTCATAATCACCACGAGGCGATATTCAATTATTTTTCATTCATTATTGAGGACAATTTGTTATTACCCAAAAAACTTCTATCGAGTGGCAATGCCTCTGGAGAAAATGACAGCTGACGATGGCTAAAATCCAATCGACAAACATTCTAAAATTATAACTTTGTATATCCGATCTATGTTACCAGGAGTATTGACGATGATCGCACATGTGTTTATGGGTATTCATGAACTTGCACTTTGGCCCATGTAGATGCATTTAAATTAGTGGGGAATCGTCACATCATTTCCTGTTCATTTCCACGCCCATAATGTAATGTTCATTCGCCTCATTCGAGTTTTGGTTTCGTGTATTGAGGGTTTGGGACCCCTAACTACCTGTGCATCATCGGTGGCGATACATCCAGTGTAAGTTTCAAAATTTTTTAAATATTCTTGAAAACCAATTTTCCGAGGTGAGGAATATCCACGAATATTTGTCTTACACATTAATTATCTCTGAATCAGATGAGTAAGATCGATCCGCGTTATTCAATTCCCGCATTTTATGCGGAGAAGAGTGTTTTCATAACTGGTGCCACTGGGTTTATGGGAAAAATTCTGGTGGAAAAATTGTTACGCTCATGTCCAGATGTGAGGGAAATTTTTCTTCTCCTGAGACCCAAGAAGGGATTCGGAGTTGATGACAGACTCCGGAAGTTGTTAGCACTGCCGGTAAGTGTCAATTATTCAATTAATTACTGCATTAATTTATTAATTCATTAATCTTTTTCCACAAATTTGGTCCAAAAAAATGTTTTGCTCGTTTTTTTTTTTTGGACAAGCAAATGATCAAATGATTTATTTCTAAAAGTTAAAATCTCGTTGTCAAAGAACGTGTTTTTTTCACTGTTAGTTACAGTACACGGGCCTCTGTGAATATTCAATTATTGCTTTATCAGCTTTCCAGTGTATTCTCAATATATTATAGTTTCGAAATATTAAAAGAATCTATTTGTTGGTAATTGTAGAGGGTTTTTCCCCCTTAAGGTTTTTGATAAATTGCGACAAGAGCGTCCCTCGGCATTCGATAAACTGATTCCAATAGTCGGAAATACAGCGGAAGAGGGCCTGGGAATACCGGACGTCGAGAGACGAGTTCTTATTGAACGAGTTTCAGTGGTTTTTCACGTCGCTGCCAGTGTCAGATTTGACGATAGTCTGAAGGAAGCTATTTTTCTCAACACCAGATCGACGAGGGATATATGTATTTTCGCGGCTCAAATGAAAAATCTGAAGGTGAGTCCCCCGCCTCACTTTAGCAATTCAAATAAATTTTAATTTTAAAAATTGAATTTGTAAATCCTCAGGTGTTTGTGCATGTTAGCACAACTTATTGTCAAGCCGACAAGCCAGACGTTGAGGAGAGAGTTTATTCCTTCGATGTTGATTGGAAGAAGGCGATAACAATTGCCGAGAAAGTGGACGATCGACTCCTGAAGCCTTTCACTGCCAAGTACAACTGCTAAATATTAAAAAAATGAGACTGCGTTTCGAATGTCGCGTTGTTTTCCAATCGTTAACCCTTCCTAAATTTCTGCAATTATTGTAAAGCTTCCTTTTTGTAGTGACGATACGTGGAAACTCGTGCGAATGATTGAAACTTGAAAGGCAAAATGCAAATGATTCGTTGGTATCTGGTTAAATGAGCCCTGTATCGTGTGGGTTCCAGTCTCAATTTGCCCCGGTCTTCCTCACTAATTCTTGGATTAATCATATTCCATAGGTACCTGGACAACTTTCCAAACACTTACACCTTCACGAAACGTCTCTCTGAACAAGTTGTCGCGGATTACTCGCATGTCCTCCCCTGTGTGATCTTCAGGCCATCGATTGTGATATCATCTTTGACGGAGCCCATACCCGGCTGGCTTGACAACTTTAATGGTCCTGTAGGGATACTCATCGGAGGTGGGAAGGGTATTCTGAGAATTATCTTTGGAAATGAGCATCTCAATGCTGATTTTATTCCCGTGGACGTTGCCATCAAGGCTATGCTGACTGCCAGCTGGAAACGCGGGCTCATACCGTACGCTTTTCCTATTGTTGAATTAGTAAATTGTTTATTTCCTAACAATCGTTCAAGCACCCACAATTTGAAAGATTAGTGGGACTAAAAAATTCCAGGCGTCGCGTTAGAATATCACGTGAAGTGAGGGAGATTCAGCCGAAGGGAACTTATTTCGACGAATGAAAATTTGAGGTTCCACAACAATAATATATTAATGAAGTATTAATTTTTCAGAATAACCGCTGATCCTTCCGTGCACGTGTACAATTGCGCCTCAGCTGACATCAAAAGTGTCTCCTTCCAGGAAGTCAATAACATGGGAATGCGTGTGATCGATCAGTATCCGTTGGAGGGTAATCTCTGGCGTCCTGGAGTCTCTCATACTAAATCCAAGATCGTTTACTATCTACTGGTTCTCCTGCTGCATATCCTGCCGGGAGTCTTCATTGATACCATCCTCAAGTTCAGCGGACGAAAACCAATGTACAGTTTTTATGTTTTTTAGAAGAAAAACGATGAGGGAAAATCAACTGCTGGGTATTTTAATCGTTGGACTGAACCGAATGATTGTTGCAAACGGCATTAATTTATTTATTGATGACAAGCTATCGGTCGTTGTCTCAAAAATCTTGTGGATTGCCTCGATATCGTAGTCGTTGACGGTTGATTGTCTCACTCGGCTCTACTCTCAAGTTTTCTATTGTTAATTCTGTAGATCATATTTATTAATTCCTATGGAAATGATAGGGACATAACTTGATCGTTCACTGAGGAAAAAATATAATTCTGCCCATGGAATGAATTTTATTAAATTATTAAATTTTATTGAGTAAAAAACGAAAGTTTTATCAGGCTTTGAATTCTTGTGCGGAGAATATTTGATTGGCAAAATTAGATTTTTCTGTCAGGGTATGATTGACGCGTCACCAGTCGATGATCTCATTTGGATGATCTGTTCAGGTTGGTGAACCTTCATCGGAAAATCTACAGTGCAAACCGGGCTCTCTCCCATTTTCTGATGAATCAATGGAACTTTCAAAATGCAAAGATGAGGAGTTTATTGAGTGACGTACCGCCAGCTGATGTTGACGCTTTTGCACACGAATATGCGACATTCGATGTGAATCGTTACTTCAAGTGAGTTCGAGTTCAATTCCCCCTTCGAGAATGAATTTTTCGATTATTTCTTCTTGTACGCGATAATAACAACATAATTTGTTGAATTCTCATTCAAGAAACGCTCTCATTGCTGCCAAGCAATTTCTCCTGAAAGAGGATTTGGCCAATCTACCCACAACACGACTCCATTACGAAAGGTGAGTGCAAATAATTCTCGAAAATATTGCCATCGTTCTGTATCAATATTTAAAAGAACGCTGGATTAAGAAGATAACGACTGAAAAGACAATAACTTTAGCGAGAACAAAAGACTAGTGCAGAAAATGTCTCCGCATTAAGGCACTGCACGTGCATTCAAATATTGACACATTTTAATGCACAAATCATGTCTACTACGTAATCTTTGGGTTGTAACCTTCGAATGGAGATCACCTCGAATCATGTAACTGAATGCCGAAAATGCATTTTCTTATCTCAACAATTCAATGTCTCGCTGATTATCCCCAACGATGCAGTGCATTATTATTTATGGCAACCGGCAGTCGTATTAAATAAAAATATTTTACGATTAATGACTAAGATCCCCACCATAATATTGCAATGAAAAAGGGAAATCCCGAGTATTGACTCCGACTTTTACACGCACAACGCCACGCGTTCATTCCACACAAAAAAAAATGCCCATGCCAAACAAATCATCTGTGACAGGAATGTAAATGATAGTTGAGAAAAAATTACGTGGGTGGTTTTTGCAATCGTACTCCCCCTCAATTATCGCGATTTTCTAGAACAATATTGTACAGAGTCTGAAATATACGACTGCATCGTTTAAAATTTTTTTATGACATTTGGGGTATGGCAGAATTTTGGAGCAAAATAATCACTTGAAATATTTTTAAAAAAATAATAATTTTCAACATCTGATTTAAAAATTCTTGAATGCCTAATTATTTGACAATCCAGCTTAAATTTGCCCTGCATATTATTTATTTGTCCTTTTGGATAAAAAAAATCGACAAAGTCGAAATATCCTCCTTTTCCCTTGGATCCAAAAAATAGTAATTTTATTGAATTCGAAAGACTTACAAAAATTTCGTCAAACCCTCCTCAATTATCTAACAATTTGGATGTTTATTCCGTGATCACAAAGGCCAATTGACTTAGCAAGTGCTTGCCCAACATGTTCACTTCACCCATGGAAAATGCACTCTGTCGGTGTAATGAACTCCGCTCCACTGAGGACAGTCGAACGGTTGACAACATACAGAATGTGTCCTAGCTCTGGGTTGGGTGTGTTTGGTCGATGCCAGTAGTGTCGTTAACTGAGAGAACTGGGTCAAATTGCACGAGGCCATTGTACGCGAATTTTCGCGTCGATTCATCGATGAGTAGAATCGACGAAACGATTCCCCCCCCCCCCCCTCGAAACCAGTGCAAATGTAGGAAATTACGATATGAATGGATTACACCCGATATATCCAATATAGGCACAAGTTAGATCCAGTTTCCCAGCGGTAGTTCCCGCTGTGAATCACAAAATGACCTCGAACCGGGGAATTCCAATTGTTTCTCAACTTAATCAACCTATACTATCATAAACTACATCTCCCTTTTGGGCGTCGATATTCTAATGCAAGAAATACTGAGTATTATCCGGGGAAATCCTTCTCTCTGTCAGGCACGTCGCTCTTGACTTTGAAAAATGCTCAACAGATGCTATTTATAGGTTTCATTGTAACAAAAGTATCGTCATTTGCGTCACAACACCGCTTAACATATTCGTAGTCGGGTGTAATATTTTTTTCCCCTCGCTGGCGAGAATTGTCGAGTTCTGTAGCTGGTACAAATGTATTTCTTTAATTTTGGAAGAGGAGCGACGACCGACTGGCCAAGTGATCCTTGAAACCAGCGGGTTTTTTGCTTCATGATTACAAGAGGATGTCCTTCTTAAAAACCGGTTGGCAAATTAGCAGGATCTCAATCGGGTGTCTGACTCAGGATTCATCCGATAATAGGAATTTATTTATTATTAATCCACGTGTTTACGGATCCCTATTTTTAGGACAACAAGACATTATCACAGTCTACGTATGACTGTATCATGGATTTCTCGCTGATGCGGATTTTGGTAGCAATAAAACTCCGGGAAATTTATCGTCAATCACGTTAACGCATATAAATTGCGCAATTACGAGCGCACGTTGGTGATGTCTCAAGCATTATTATGTATTCATTATAATGTGGCCTTGGAATACAACTGATAGACAATACTCCAATCATTTGGTCAACGCCACTAGCGCAATGAGTACTAGTTGCAACTGGGAAAGTTGTTTTATTGTGAATAGATAGAAAAAGATCAAATGTCGAGGTGAAAAGTTTCTTTCGGCTCGTGATAACGTAGTTTTCCCGATGATTTATAAAATCACTGGTTGCTAATAGGTGTAGTTGATGCCTTTACGCAATTTACATCATTCGAAGGGTTCCAAGAAATTAATTTCAAGATCAAGACTGAATTCATAATCACTCACGTGTGCAAAATGAAAATGCGTTTTTATCAAATTGTATTTCAATTTGATTTTCTTCTGAGTAGCGATGAGGAAAGACCAGAAAAATCTCAATCGACTTGCAGCTTTTCTGTTATCGGTAGTCTTAGGTAGCAATTTGTCAAGTAGAAAAAGACAAATCTGCCGAGTTTAAAAGAAAAAGATTCATTTTTAACTGATGTTTATCACTGCAAGTAAGATATATCGTCAAAACAAATGAAAAAAAATATCATATGTTTTCAGTTGAGCTTCCCGAGATATTTTTTTATGGTGTTAGCTCACGTGTCAATCCTACAACGATTTAAGACAATTAATTCACTCCATTGTTTGCCC
This sequence comes from Psyttalia concolor, assembly GCA_030522845.1. Classification (NCBI taxonomy): domain Eukaryota; kingdom Metazoa; phylum Arthropoda; class Insecta; order Hymenoptera; family Braconidae; genus Psyttalia; species Psyttalia concolor. The sequence goes on along the minus strand of JAPYZM010000064.1, from coordinate 40,710 downwards.
TCCACAAATCACTCGTTATCTAAAAAATTTATAATGTCGTTGATTGGAGCCGAATTTCGCTTGTCATATGCCTGACCTAACTGTAATAACACAGCTATCAATTCAACTTATGTAACATTGAATATCTGATTGGATTGTTGTTGATCAATTCTGAGAATTTGATTCGTAGAGAAATTAATTTATTGACCGTCGCCCAATTGAATCTTCAAAAATTTGATTCATTATCAATTACTTGCAGGATGGTGTGGGTTGACAGGATATTCAGGACTTTCCTCGCAGTCTTCATTATTTGGTTGAGTGTCCACAGTGGATTCATCAATTGGATCCTATCAACCTTGGATTCATTTAACAGAATGCTCACTGGCACGTAGGAGTAGCGAAGATCGATGCAGTTCAAAATCGGTAATCGCCGATTGACTGTATCCTAATATCTCAATGACTAGATAATTTTCTCTAATAAATTTGTAACAAGCCATGTTATTCAATTATAATGAAAAAATCTGAGATAATTTCATTATTTGCCAGCGGACAATCCTGAGTGTTTCCCTTCGTCCATATAAATTTGATATTTTTTAACGTCGTAGTTGTCTTTTTTTTGCGTGCTCTAACGAATACAAATATTCAATAATAGTATATTTCGTAACAAGTGAAAAAAAATGGTTTTTGGCGAGTGGGAGGTTTATATCACGAGCCGAAGGCGAGTGATATAATCCCACGAGTGAAAAGCCACTTTTTTCACGTGTTACGAACAATATTTTTCATCTCAATGGGTCGGAAAAGCACACTTTTCAGTCACTCGACGCGAAGCAGAGACTGACTGAAAAGTTACTTTTCCGACACAGCGTGATGAAATACTATATTTCGTAACAAGTGAAACAAAATGGTTTTTGACAAGTGGTTTCGGCTCATGATATAAACCTCCCACTCGCCAAAAACCATTTTTTTTCACTTGTTACGAAATATACTATTTCGTCTCAATGTGTCGAAAAGGGCACGCGAAGCGAAGCGGAGAGTGACTGAAAAGTTACTTTTTCCGACACAGCGTGATGAAAAAAAAATTTCGCTAGGGAAAGCAATGGATTTTAATTTTTTACACAACTTAGATGGAAAAATAGAGCAGATTCTTTGAATTGCAATTATTTCCGCTCTCGCTATGAATCCAGGCTAGCCGTAATAAATAAATTATCTAGAAAGATCGAAGTCCATTAATTTTTTATAGCATACTTATTAAATAAAAGTTGCGGAATTTTGTAATGTAATCGAGGAAGTAATAAAATTTCCAATAGAATGTCTATTAATGAGGCATTCCAAATGAACGCAACCATCGAAAGGTCACGTATGAAATGTAGCAATTGAGTAAAAAAATTTATATTATCAACCTTCATCGTAATATAGCGAGACGCCGTGAGGCCTTGAGCATTATTTTCTCCCCTCGAAAATGTCATCATTCCCATGACCATTTCGCGATGTACCTCTACACCGCATAAATCACCCATAAACTCATTATTTCATGTGCGGATGCGCCGCCAAAGAATGCGATATCTACTGGAGGCGTTGGCATAGGTCGGGTAAAAGCGTCAATTGTATTCCTCACGCAACTTCTAACTTATGAAAATATGTACAGAATATGTAAACACTCTCCATAACTCAGTGTCCGTTAAGTGCATAAAAAATGGCAATTCAGTTGTTCTGTTGTGAAATAAACATGCATTTAACGTTATCTTTTTTTTGTTAAAAAATGACTATCTAAATTCAAGTGGTAAAAGTACTGACGCACTACAACATTCACTTGGTACGTTTAATTGTGGTTTTATAATGACCACGATCTGGGATTTCCTGGGACTAGATGCAACGATATTGACGTCAATGTGGCAAGCTATTCGTACTGCTGCAATTATTGGATAAAATTATGTTGTGAGATAAATTAATACGTGAATAATTAAAATGAAGGAGCAGTGTTACTGGAGAAGATTGTCGTTCCCTCGAACCTGATGACGTTCAACAGAAATCACATGAACAAGTTATGGTAAGAGTCCCAAGAGTCGCCGGGAATTAGCCATTTTCATTGTCTCCACTGTCTCCATTTTATTTTTCCTCCAAATACATCGGATTTTGTTGGAAAGTGTCTATTTGTTTTCGCAATGCTCAGATCGAGGAGCTGCTAATCAACAGGCGGGGCAATTGTTTTCCGCTGGCTTTTTCTGCGTATATTGATGACTCAAACAGCATAATCTGATCAATTCCTCCAATGCGGACATTTCGTTGTCAGCTAACAGCGAACAACTGACTCACAAACACATTATGCCTCCTTACAATTCTTTGTTTACAAACAAGAGGAAGTCTTATTTTTTCTCGGCTACATCGTACTAATTACAATGTTTCACCGCAATTGTATACAAATCGGTAGAGTGCACTCAACAAGTCACGTGTCGCAGAATCCTAAGCTATATATAATCAAATGATTCAACATAGTGAGATTATGGAGAATATCCTAACTTGGAACAAAGTGAGGATTACCGGAAAACCGCAACTACCGGTTTCTTTCTCCATTTCCGTTTCCCTTATTTTTCCATTCCCAAGGAAAATTAAAAATCGGCCATTTTTAAGAAAAATAAAAAAAAACCCCCCATTGAAATTGGATTTATGGGTTGAAGAAAATTATCTTCGACTCGCAATTTTTCTTTCTAAATAGCAATTTCTCAGACAATATGATAAGAACAGGTCGTCGTGGATCACCGAGTGTGGCTCCATCGTATTAATCCGCGCATGCGCATTGACAATGCCGGGAATAAAGGCGGGTACCCCCCACGCTTGTTGAATTAACACTTCAACATTTGTAGAGACTGGCAGAATCAAACAGACCCGGTTAGCGCGAGGCAGCCTCTTGGAACTCGCACTTTTTATTTTCTCACGATACGTAGAAACAAGATCGCGATACAAGTACAGTGAGAGAATCAGGCCTTGCGCAGATTTTTCAATCTCTTGTCAATGGGCGAGAGTTTGAAAAAAAAAAAAAAGCAATACTGATAGCGAGAATTTGTGATAAGAGGACATAATAGCAGTGTTTACAGTGTATATTACATTCTCGAACTAGTTCATGGAAAATTTACGAGGAATAGTTGAAAAAATTCATCACCTTCGCGACATTTTCGACGAAAACTAGAATCCTCCGGATCACAAGTCTCGGCGAATCTTAACATATGTCTCAGACTACAGGCGATACGGACTTGGTGGTAGTAATTCCAAGTATCTTAATGACTTAATCGAACTGATCGAATGATAACGAATGGATGATTTGGCATTTCACATCAAAATCTTGAGTCAACATTAGCATTACCAAGCTTTCTTCATTACAAGTAAGTAATACTTTCAATAACGCACTTTTATCTGATTAAGTATTTTACATATCTGTCATCACATATCTTATCACATGTCAATATTTTCCCGTCCCTGTTTGTGCAAAATGTCTGTTAATTCGTGAAATAAAAAAAAAGTAATCTCATTAATTTTTGAAACGCCCAGCTATTGGATGACTAATCTTGACGATTGACATCAACCGACAGGAGCGACAATAATTCACTCTTAATGATTCTCAATTTCGCATTTTCGTGGAACTAGATATACCAAGAAAATTACCAAAAAATACATAATGTAGTTTATGCAGAAGAGATATTGCAAAAAAGAATCATTGGTAAGCAACTAGAAAGAGTATTATCTACATGAATGGGTGGAAATATAATGCACGCGGAAAATAGTAATAGATAAACGGCAGGGATACCAAACGTGACTGATGAAAACATTTTCCACGGACTCGCGTAAATAGTCATCACTCATTGTCATCGCTGGTACATACTTATTTAACGTGTCTTATTTTCACAACAAAATAATCTCGTACACTTGCACATGAATCCCTTAACTGAGGATATTTTCCGTATTCAGTAGAGCCGAGTGTTGGCACGTTTAAAATCAAAATTGGCGAAAGTAATTGATTATTTCATTGCAATTCATGAAAATATAATTGATTAGTAGAATTCTTGATGCAATGAAGCAATTCAAATTAACCCCATTTTTAAAAAGCGGCTGACCCGACCCAAAACTACTGCTACTTGATATTTATGTAAGCGACTTGATTGCTCGATCTTGACATTCATCAAGACTGATACAGGCCGTGTCAGTTGATCATGGTAGTTTCTAATGGCTAAGATCATTAAGAAAATTGAATCGTAGGAGAGCTTAAGAATTCATAGAAACCGGTTACAACGAATCAAGCTTATAGCCTTTCATTTTTTCCCTCGTAGACAGATAAAAGACGGGAGTAAACGGGCGGCTGTCATTCCAGTGAGAAAATTCAACTGTTGATGATCTGAATAATCATCCCAACCATCTCAGCTCATAGCCTGGCAAACACATGCTAAACTGGGTCTTTCATCAGTTTAGGAATGGCTTCCAACGTAGAGAACTCGTCGTTCAAAGTCCACTACCCAGTGAGCCCAACATCCAGCATTTGCTCAGAGAGATCAACTCCATCGCCCGATTCCGGATTGGAATGTCCTCAGAGTCTGGCGAGTGATTCGAATTTTCTCCAGTTGAGGTCGGAGCACCAAGTGGCCAGACGAAAGATCTCTACGTCATCAGATACTTCATATGTGTCAACGAATTTAAGTCACGATGGGGGATTTTCAGACACCCCAGACGAGATGACAACGCCATCTAATATTGATGATGATATCCTCGAGAAGTTTGACGGCCTCGAGTGTTCTCCAAAGAACTCAAGCCTGGATAATCCAGAAACCACCGTCGATATTGTTAGTAATCAAGAAGAGGAGGATGATGATGGTGACTTGCAGGAGAGGGGCCCCGAGCCGAAATCAAAGCACAATCGCAAGAAGCCTTACGGAACCTGCAGCGATTGGCTGCAATCAATGGAGAGTCAAGCTTATTCCCCTGAGCTCGACTCTTCGGCCAAACAGATTCTGAGTGATCCACAGCTGAGGGACAAGATAACACTCTGTCTCGACCAGCTGACTGACAATAATGAGGGACAAAGGAGCTGTGTAAATAACTGTGTAAATAATGACTGGATTGGCACGCCCGTGGGCAATAGTCATCCACCTTGCAACAACCATTCAGATGAGGTGAGTAATCATAGCTTTAAGGATGATCCCACGAACTTGATATTCTTGATACTTTAATCGATATAATCTTGCAGAGGTCAATAGCATTCATTCCTTCCATTATTCTTCATCAGGATTGTCTTCCGAATGAAGAACAACTGATGTTCATCGATCTCCAAAAATTCCAAGGTGCACAATCAGATACAAATAATCCACATCCATCGCCCGCTGCAAGTTCAGATAATTGGCCGGATTCACCAAGCAGCTATAACGTTTTGTCATCAAGATCTCACAGTCGGGCCTCGAGTCGTGCTCAGTCGCCCGGATCTTTAGGAAATATTGGTTCACCATTGGTCTCAATTTCAATGGCTGGAAGCCCACCGCAGCATAGACTCACACCCTTCAGACAGCCACGTCCACAATCCACATCGTCGTCGTCCAATTACTCCTTTGGAGATACTCCCAGTCCTTCTAATTACCTTCAGTCACTCGACCGAAGGACGGAGGATCAACTTGGGAGACACTTCGGAAATATCAGAACCTGCGAGAGCTTCGAATCATCCAGCACAATTGTCAACAGCGATAACGTTGATGACTTAAACTGTAGAATTCAGATGATGAATGAAGTCATCAGGGATAACCGCGAGCGAGATGAAATGCAAGTGGTTCCCAAATACCAGAATGATACTATGAGCTGCAGAATGCCTAGCAAAAATTTCGACATATTCCCCAACTCGATGTATCCCAACGGTGTTTCTGATCTTGGAAATACCGGGATTCTCATCAATTCAGCGCAGAACAATCTCATCTATACCGATTACAACTACAGCTTTAATCAAAGTGTTGGAAATAATATCCAAGAGGGGAGAAATGATGAACAGAGTTTTTCAGTGACAGAGCCTGTTGTTGACTTCGTTGCTGAGCTTGAGGATATTGCTACACGAACTTACAATTCCCAAAATAATGTAGGATCGCAGATGTACCTGAATCAAAGTCCAGAGGTTCACGGCTTGCCGGACTCGGAGCCCAATTATAATATTCAGCCTGGAGAGGTTGGCAACATACCAGCACAATTTGAAACACACCAGCAGTTCAATAATCCCCAACAACCTTCAACATCGACCTTTGATAACTTCCCCATTCCGGAACCTGTTTCACAATACAGAACGAGCACTTCTCGAAGGTAAGCTGAGTAAAGTAATCGCAAATCTCTCTATGACGCAAATCTCGAGATAATCTTTTGAGTGAAACTAATCTTTGCTTACAACTTTCTCTTGTCTCTAGAAATTCATTCAGGAGGACATCCCCATGGTCATTACTCAACCTACCTGCCACATCGTCAAGTGAAACACTGAAAGCCCAAGTACACCCTGAAGAACTAGAAAGTGCCATGAGGTGGCTGTTAAGGAAATCAGATAGTAAACTGATGATGATGGATGAGCATGGTAATGCTGACGGCGATACGTAAGTATAAGAAATTCAAAGACTCCGCATAACACACGGAAAGGGTAGAAACGGCGAGCGACTTGATATTGCAGGATTTTTATCTGAGATTACCATGACCGAAGCGCCTCAGCGGAAAAATTTCATCGCCCTTTCCTGCAAAACTCCGAAGAATCTTCTTTCCTTCCTTCGCGCGACATTTTGAGACTCGCAGCAATGCAAAATCACGTTCACGTCGGTCTTTTCTTATCGAAGCGCTTGAATCTGTAGATCTTAGGTTGTTCACCGTTTCCTTTTTTCTATACAGCATGATGTGATACACACGCGTAAAGGAATTTCATCTCACGCACGCGTAACACACACTATTCTTGGGGATTCTTGCTCAGTTCACTGAGTATAGAGCCTTAGTGTGTGTAATGTCACTGTTTTTGGACACGAACTTTACGAAAACATCTTTATCAAACAATTCGCCTTTTCTTCCAGAATGCTTATGTGCATCGTGAGCAGTCCCGTAGAGCTGGAGACGATGAAAGCATACCTAGCCCCTCTGGTGGAGCGCCTAGGACAAATCCCCAATGGGCTTTCAAAGATCAACAATCGAGGAGAAGATGCTTTGTATCTAGCTGCTATGAATTGCCCTCAAATGCCTCATGTCGCTGGATATCTGGCTGCAGCGATGATTCAAAAAGGAATTGATATCAGCCAGCGATTATATCAAACTCGGGTAAGCACGAATTTTCACCATCTCAAAGGCCGCATGATCACTCAAACTAGATGCTTTCAACAATCGCCCAACATTCTCGATCCGCGCACATGAATAGTAATCCAAATTGATCATCTACGCAGGGTGATACGTTGATCCATGCAGTTGCTGTCCGTGGTGAGAGTCACAAGGCAGTACTAGCTGAACTGCTGTCCCTGAAGACAGTTCAAGGCAATTCTGTATTCGATCTATCTAAACGCAATTACGACGGAAGGACACCTCTGCATGTAGCAGTAGAAGCTCACGATCCATCGGGTTCCCGGGTCGATTCGATTTCCATCGTACGATTGCTACTCAAAAATGGTGCAGATCCCAAAGATGAAGAAACAACACATGGCAACACTGCTCTGCATCTAGCAGTTTCTTTGACCAGTGATCCAAGTCTTATTCGAGTAAGTGACCACTTGCGACGATACTATTACCCAATGGCAAGAGATAGAATGAGCTGATGATTAATGTTTATTCCCGCATGTCTTCAGACCCTGTTAATGGAGAGAGGCACTGAGGCTGTGAATAGTTTCAATCGGAATAGAAACACACCTTTGCATATGGCCGCGGCAATGTCTGATAGAGTGAGCCTGGAGGCTCAGAAAGATATCTGTATGCACTTGATCAAGGCTGGGGGATTAACCAACATTCTGAACGGTCAAGGAAGAACTCCTCTAGCTCTTGTATCTTACGAACGAAAGGAATTCATCAGACGCATCTTCCAAGGGCGCGCGCTTCATTTCTCATAATTTAACTGTCTATATTTATCCTACCCTCGTCATTATAATATCTCTCATATTATTTTGTTTAACACCAAAGAGACCTATGTAGATTAGTCGGAGGCTTCAATTTTTTGTATATCCGAAAATATTCTCATATTATTTTAATTGGGAACTCAATATCTAACCATAGTTGTGAATAACCAAAGACGTGCGGAATATCCGCGAGATTAAATATATTAAATTCATCCATTAATAAATCATAATCAGACGCAAAGATTCTTAAGTGAATGGGTGATTTCATGAAGACTGAAAATTTAAAGGATAGTAAGTTAATAAGACGATTATTGAATGTGTAAATAAATTATGGAATATTATTATACGATAATAGTTATGCACTTGTGGGTGATGGTACAAATGTTCTGTAAGGCATTTATATGTATACTATTAATCACAAACGTTAATCATCATAACTTTTGTAAATTATAGATTCATTAAAGAAAATGTATAGTTGGACAGAGAATTCAATGTTAATTATGCCTATCTCAGCGGGGATACACACTTGAATTCATCAAATGTGATATGTTGTGGGGAAACGCAACAGGCTACCGAGATAAATTTTATTTTGCATGTAAAAACCGTTGTAGCAAAAGAACGGTCTGTGGTCAGTCGTAGAGTTCCGCCCTTGGAGGAGCTTTCCGGTGTTGTACCGTTCCCCATCCCATCAATCTGCACACAAAGCTGACGCCTATAACCACCAACATTACAACCCAATCCAATACAGTTTTTAAATCCTTTGTATTCAGTGGTTCTAATACGATCAAATAAAAGTACCACCATAGCCCGTCACTCACTATAAAGGGCGGCGCGAAAGATACGTCAATCATAATTCGGTTTATCCGATACGTGTGTGTGTAGAGAAAATATAATTCTTTATTCCTAACTGAGAGATTGTGGTGAACGCAAAGCGAATTGTGACTCAGTGGGTTTTTCTGGACAGGAAAAGCATTTGTAATTTGATTGAACGTGTAAAATCACTCTTTATGAGATAACTGAAAGGCGTTTAGACGGACACTTCTTTTTTGGACAAACATTTCAATCATTATAATTAATTATAATGTCTACGTTTGCCAGTGGTGTGAAATGCAATACACATTGTTTGTGGATAATTGTGATGATAAACTTGCACTTGGTAGTTGGGAAAAGTATAAGTGAATCCTGCTGGCATGAAAATGGTGAAATTGTCAAGTGCAGGTGCACAGGTAATGAGGTGAGTAGAGAGTTAACTCGGGCATCTTGTACTTCCGATTGCGGAGTTTATTGTCTCCTTGTAAGTGTAATTTTATCTAGAGATGTAAGACACTTGACGATGAATATTTTATTTTTAGGAATTGACTCTGCCCGAAACCTTCAATTACCAAAATCTGACGAAATTGGCAATCTCATCGTGTGTATCAGTGAATCTGGAATTTGACAGTCTGGAGCATGCAAAGTACATTCGTGATATTACGGTGGAAAATATCACCGGAAGTTTGTTATTTCATCCCATGCTCGTATCCAAGTACATGGGCACTTTCGAGATTAAAAATGTCGGCTACATTCCACTGATCGGCCACCACATGTTCACGAGTATCATGAGTATCGAGACATTCCGAGTGGAAAACGCCAGGATTGAAAATTTCGACGAGACATTTCAGGGAATCAACATAACAAATTTAATCTTCCGAAATGTCACGATGGATGCTAACGCGGGCATTAATTTCTGGGTTAATGCAAAGTCATTAAAGATCATTGATACTGTCATACGCAATGTCACCGGTAATTTTAACATTGGAAGTTTTGAAACTATTGAACTTGCCAATTCCATGTTTGAGTTTCGTATGCCAGGGGAAATGTCACTCCACGGGAGGGCAGCGAAAATTAATAATTGTACTTTTTATAATATCACTGTAATTATTGTAGCCAAGAGAAACATTGAGATGAAGAATAATTGCGCGGACGGCAAGAGTTTGTTGAGACTTAATTCTAAACTAATTAACAGTTTTGGTAACAGGTCTCCGAATGAGATAACTTTTACCAAGAGCAATAATACAGAGATCCAGGCTTACAATAACACAGTGTGCATCGCTGCTAGTTGCAAATGCCCGAGAAGTTTTCATCGCAATTGTCAGAATATCATGAATGTCAGTGTTTCTCTTGGAATTATTTTGATACTTATTGCCAATCTCGTGTAAGGGATAAAGGGGTTTAATTTTTCGAGATGACAAGTGAATAATTGCTTCCATTGAGGACCAGTATAAATTTTGTTTTCGAAAGCTCTGTAATCCATGCATTTTGTAAGCTTCATGAGAAAAAGAGCTACAGTGAGAGCTACATCCTATTCAAAATTTCAGTTGAATCGTTCCATTAAATTTTGAGATACAGCGATTTTCTACTTTTTATTTATTTCTGATTTTATAACTATCCTTGAAAGCTCTTTTCGTGATCCCTAGGCACGCGCGCATCGCAATTACTCAATATAAGACAAACAAACTAAAGGTTAACTTGGAATGATTACAAAGCCCGCTTTCAAAAAGAAAAAAAAACGAAAGCTTGAGTGATAAAAGTTACGCATTAATTAACAAGACTCAGAGTTTTCCGGAAATTCGGTAGCATTAATAAAATAATATTTGTGCATTACCTTGTGTAAAATATGAGAAGACCTACGTCGTAGTTTCCTTCCAAAGTCCAGACGATTCCATGTGAAGTTCAACCCCGTTCATATGAAGTGCCAATTCTTGCCGTAAATCATTGATTTCCTGCATCATCAAACTGTTATTCTCCTCCAACCGATTAATCGTCTGTTGATAGAGGCGAATCTTCTTGTCTTGCTCCGTCTGAAGACTCGTGGTTGAGAGTCTACTCCTCGGTACATACGTTCCTAAATAATTTAACCTCCGTTAAGACGCGTAGACTTAAAAATTAATAATTAAATAGGAGACACTTACCAACAGTCTTCTGCAATTGATCACGAAGTTTGTTTCCACTCTGCTGAATCCTACGTATCTCGTGAGCATGTTGGTCCTCCTTTGACTGCATTTGCTTCTTCAATTTGAGTGTCTGCAGGAGGAATTATAAAAAAATGCTATGAAAGGAGCTGAGGCACTTGAAAATATATATCGCTCACCTCGTCCTTCTCACGTTTCACTTCTCGACTCAAATTATTGACTTTAACTTTGAGCTGACGTTCTCTCTCCTGCACTTCGTTTAAATTGCTATCTCTCTTTTGGATCACCTCACGCAGTCTTTTTATTTGATTCTAGTTGGAAGGAAAAATCATATTTACAGAGTTTTTATAATTCAACAATTATATTTCATTCTGAAGTGTATTAATTGTCGAGCTATTGCATGAAATTTATTATTGATTTTTTTTTTATCTTTATGACAATGAAATGAGGTCCATCTACAATAAAGAAGTTTCATGCAGAACCTCAATTTTGGAGTTCTGGGTATTCTTACCGAATTTCAATCCAATCAAAAGCAAGCAGTACAAATTTGAGAGTAATTAAAGGGAGAGTTGTACAACAGAATAAAATGATTATTATAAACTTACAGAGAGACTAGCGTTATCACTGGAAATTCTACATCTTTCCTCTTTGAGGGCTTCATTGGACTTCATGAGGCCCCTGTATTTGTGGATCAAGTGCCATGTAGCATTGATTAAGATGATAAATATATTCTTCAATCCCGCTGGAGATTTCAAGTCATCTGCATTGACAAATAGAGGGACATCGTCAATGGCCTCCAGTTCCTTTGAGATAAGAAAAAATGCTATTAATATCTCGACCTGGCCATCACCAGCATTTCCAATTTTTAATACTCTCTCTAGAAAATCTTATTCGTCTTTGTTGAAGTTCTATCGGACGTCTATTGATTTTTTTTTAATTTCTTCCTCAAATTTCGTAATTTGACATTAAAAAATCTTAAAAAGAACGAGCTCACAAAATGTATTCATGTCTATTGAACAGTTTTTATCACTGGAAAAATCCCGAAAGATTTCTAGAGCAATTTTAAAAACGTACAACTAAAAAACATTCTTTGATAAAATTTCATATACCTCAAGTACAGCGACAATGGCCTCATCAAAATTATCAAGTGTACAGAAGTCCATTAAATATTTATTCTCGTCCAGAGCATTCCTGATTCTCCTCATAGTGGACACACTGTCCCTATTGTCTGCCATTATAAATTCTGAAATTAATGAATAAATAACGGTAATAGAAATTCGCTGAATAATTGAAATGGTAAAATTAAAGGCAGTGAATTCGTATTTGAGTTTCAACGTGAACAGAAAGCAAAATAACTGATGAGAGCATCGGGTGAGATGATTGCAGCAATTGTTCTCCTGGATTATTACCCCCCTCATTGTTTATTCGATGCAGGACTTACCGGCTATCTCCAAGTGCTCCAATAAAACGAGTGAGTCCGTTGATTTATGAATATGAACCCAAGAGACACTGACAGCTTGTGTTCTCCGAAAAATTGTTTAGGATTCTTCGATAATAAATCCCCTAGCGAGTCACGACAAATAATAGATCTTATTATTTCCTTTGATCCCACAACGGTTTCACTACTCCCATCGGTGACGAAAATAAACACGTCTCGCATGAGGGCTCGTCGCAGTGTAGCTGGAGATCGAGAGATGGCGCTGCGAGGGCCGTTGGGGGGGCTCCACTGAAGTATTTGAATATTAAAATCATTTTGGCTCATACTCAGCTCGGTACCGAGCAGCAAATACGCAATAACTCCAGACAATATACGATTATGAACGAAGAATTCGGGAGACCGTGGAAAAATAAATGAAATATTCTTGGATTTTTCAGGCAGTGACACTAAATCCCATTTGATTACAACAAATCATCAAATTTGATGCTAATTTTATTTTTAAGTTTAATTTGAACGTTAATCAGAAGAATTAAAATTGTAGAACTGTATCCAGAAACAGCGTTCTAAATAAACAAAAAAATTATGCAAGTGTAGATTCTTCTGTAATTGCCAACGTTTCGAGTGGATAATTCACTCCTCATCAGGGCATCCGTTTTTTAATTCTTAATTTTCGTCTACAACAATATAATTCACATCAAAATGATTTCTCAAAATATTAGACAGTTTTTCTCTTAATAAAATACGTATTGCTTTTTTATTATCGATAGGGAACGATAATTCAAGGATTATTTGGATAATAAAAATATTTTCTTATAAAAAGAATAACTGAAACAATTGATTACATGTAACATTAAAATTATAATTAATTTTATGGAATTGTCAGTACAATGTCTAAAATTATGACATTTGCGAACTTCTAGCAGTGGATTCTTTTTTTTTATCATCATAATTTTTTCCCTCGCTTCACTCAATCACTCGAGTCGACACCCTAGTCCATATTATTTCACCCACATCGGGATTATAGTCGGCGTATGCTAGGAACATGGGAGGATATTAAACGAAATAGCCCAATACATTAAATTTCTATTGAAAGTCGATGGCCTGTGGCCAATGGATTTTTTTCATTCCATTCGTATAACATTCGAACTGAAAATTCGGAACCTCCACTTGAGAAGCTCTGCAGATATCCCTATTAATATTTCCAAAAAAAATTGAAAAAAATACATTTCTTTCCTCGCGTTCACTCTAATCCTCAGTGTTTAGAGTTGGATGTTGCCAAAGCCAGGGATACTAATGACACTTGTGGCAGTGTTGGTGCGTAAGGAGCCCACCGGAGACGTGAAGAATTTTTCACTGGCACGGTATACTAATCCCGTGTACGTGATGTACGGAATCCAGGCGGATTAGCCTAGGATAAATGCGTAAATACTGCGTGTAGACCTCACACGATAAACGGAAATATTCTCTCAAATCTTCGAGAGCCTTCAACTCCTGAATCCCGTCACGATATCCAGGAATTTCGAAATTATTTTGGAAATTTCTACTTGAGTCTTGATTATTTTAAGCAACATATGAGGAAGTGGATCTAATTTTTTTAAATAAAGAAATTCTATTCTATTTGCTCAAAATTGTTGACCCCTCAACGTTTTTTGTTTCATTTTTATTATGAGTTTGGAGAAATTACTGAAGAATTTGAATTAAAGTTAAATTTTCTCTACTTGTAAAAAATTAAAATATAAAGCTCCACATTTTCTAACTTCTGGATTTATTGAGTAGTGGTAGTGACGACAAATGTGGAATTTAATTCAAAAATTCAAAAATCAAATGTAGAATTTAAAAAATAATTTTTTTTACCATAATCCTCCAAAAAATTGTTTCTCCAGTATTGCTACATGTAATTTCATCAAATATTCACTGCCCAGTAATTCCTCATTTCTAATAAAAATCGAGCGCGAGCATTTCAAAAAAAGCTAACCGAATAAATCCAAAATAAGACCGCCAAAATTTGAAGTTGATGGGTTTTTGATGGAGCTGTCAATCATTCCACCCCAAAGTCTGCATGTGGTTTTTTTTTTACACATGACACGTAAAAATTTTCACTCGTCCCCGGTATATTTTGAAAACGATGCCTAATGGCGCTGAACGGAGGAAATTGACGTGGGGCCATTAAGGGGGAGGGCGTTGTAAATGACGCTCTCAGCGACAGATTTTTTTCCTCCGATGAGAGGAGCATTTCAAATGCCGGGGGGATTTCAATCTTGAAAGCTATTACGCTCCATTTAATTACAAAAATTGTGGGTGGGTCGGGGGTGGATTTGGCGAATCACAAGTGGGATTGAAGAAGACCGATACACTGACAGCGGGATGACAAAAAATTGTCGATGGGTACGTACGGCTGACATTCATTCAGTTCAACCGTAAATCTCCAATCGATGAATAGTGTATTTATAATCTAATATCGGTGGATATCCACAGACGGAATCCAACAGACTGTTGAAGTGATTCGCTGCACGCAGTTGCTATTTGAAATTCAATGATGTTGACATGGAGCG
Source organism: Psyttalia concolor (assembly GCA_030522845.1). Classification (NCBI taxonomy): domain Eukaryota; kingdom Metazoa; phylum Arthropoda; class Insecta; order Hymenoptera; family Braconidae; genus Psyttalia; species Psyttalia concolor. Next base: position 25,706 of record JAPYZM010000064.1, on the reverse strand, counting down.
ATTCCCCCGGAGTGGGGCATGTTATGGAGGTAATCCAACATCGATGTATTGACCAACACTAGACAGGAGCCTCCGATCTATTGCCTTACGCAACGAAAAGCCCATTATGTCGCCCTATTGTGCTGCAGGTCCTTGAGGGGAAGGCTACTAAACCTAATTTGTCCTTCGAGGATGCCAGGAAATTGCCGCCACGAAAAAAGGATCGCAAAATTTCAATGGAATTACATTTTCCAAATTTTTCCCACGCCAGTTAAGATTTTATAATTTATCAAGAATTTTCTGGACTTCCTCAGATGGACAATGTAATTTGTTCTTTAAGGACGTGAGGGAACTGACCTAGAACAAGTGACGAAAATCCTGGCGAAAAATTGTGAGAATTTTACGGGGAAATAATTTTAATTGAAATTTTTTAAGAACTTACCGAAGAATCCCCATATGTTCCAGTCCCCGCCTCTCCGTGTCATTTGCATTTAATCGATTTTTAAGTCCTCATCTCCACTCACGGGTTTTTTCTATTTCCTTTTCACTCGCCTTTGTCACTTTGAAGCCCGTGAATCCATTGAAATGGAACTGGGTGTCGAGTTGGAGGGGAAAGAGAGCAGTTTGCTACTGCACTCCCTTCTTTCCACGATCTTTGATCGCGAATGAGTGGAAAAGCCTTCAAAGTCAATAAAAATCCATTCGGTAAATTGGATGAGGAAGAATTGAGATGGAAATTGTTTGTCTTCGCTTCATCTCAGATGGAATTCGTGAGAATTAGGGAGAGTCAAGTGGGACACTTCCGGCGAGAGATTGGCTTTCATGAAAATACATTTTTTTTAATAAAACGCATGAGTGCACTGCGAAACGATTTTCGTTTCGGTCTTGTTCAATAAAAGCTTGTAGGATTTTTTTTTAATTGGCAAACTATTTCCTATTTTCCTCCAGTATTATTTTTGGAGCGAAGTCGCCAAACGGATTCCGTGCATTTTTCCCAACTTTATAAAACGCGGATTATCTCAGTAAGGGATAATTTCAGGAGATAATGTGATAAGACCATTTTTGTAGCTGATCAATTTTGCAACAAAAAAGTTCTTTTGATAATTTCTCCTAACATGATTCCTTAGCGAGATAGGGTGTTGGAAAAATCTGTCAAATGTACTTATCTCGTTTCACCACTTTGCTACAGATTTCATTTTAGGTAAAAAAATTGTGAATAGTTCAATTACAATAATATACAATTATTTATCACATTATTTCTCTCCATGGGACGGCTGATAGGGGGAAAATCGTCTCCAATGATTTTCTCGTCTGAACGATTGCTCCAAACCTCGTGATCCCTTCCCTAACTCGCATCAACGGCTAATGATCTCATCACCTGAAGTGTGTGTGACCCCCCGGATCGCGTGAATTCCAATGAGCTCCAAAGGGTCATCTGTGACTCGTACCACCCGTAGTGAATTCTCACTCCAGATGTTACTCATGTGTCTGTACTCTCCGCTGTCACATCGTGTGGTCCCTTTACTCGTGCATATATACAACATCAAACTCGGGCTAATGCAGTATTACATCTTCTCCACTTGTATTTATACAATATGCGAATGACGTTTACTGCCGGTATCACGTTTATTCCACTGGCCACCTAGTAAACTTAAGTACCATCGTATAACACTCCAGGGTCTCTTTCATCTCAACGCTATTCCTGATGTATCTAACATCTTAGTTTAAATGGCCTCTTTGAGTGGGAGAGGGGAGAGGCAAATTTTCTTAATGAGTTTAGGAAGAGAACTTTAGACCTGAGGCGGGATTGACCTTTTTCCCATCCGGAAGCACAACCTCTCCCCCGTCGAAATATTCATTTCCTATTTTTTCTCTAGGATTTTTCTTCCTTTTCTTTCAGTTCAAACTGCGCCCCATTCAATCAATTTGAAGGGAGAAATAGGTCAGCCTACGGTTTTTCGGGATCAACGGTAAATTGGGAAATTGCCAATTTGATTTATTGGAAGCGACTCTCCACGGACAGATTACTAAAAAAATTCACGAATTTTATTACGAGAATTTAGACTAATATATTTTTAATCATTCTTTTGATTATTCTGTGATACGATGGCAAAATTTTGTAGCCTTTTATTGAGTTTTAGAAAAATGAAAATATAATTAGAAGTAGCTCATTAATTTTTCCCCGCAATTCTGAATTTTCAATAACGCCTTGAAAATTCTTTGAAATTTCTGGGCGACGTTAACGGAGAGCATGCGAGAAATTTCCACAAAAAAAATTTTATCGGCGGGCCAATTTTTTTTTATTACAGGACTTTTAAATTTCATTAGTGTCCCTCTTCCAAACATTGTATTATTCCACAGGCACTGGGGCGTGGTCATTTTCATCACACGTGACATCAAACATTCCTCTAGCATTCTATATCATTTTTATACGCGACAATTTTCTTTTTTTTTCATGACTCTTTTTCCAGCACAAGTCCTCTCCACATATTTCCGGGAGGTAGGAGAGAGCGTGTATTCCTAGGTGCATTGCGGTCAATTTATTGTTGTCGCTGTAGCAGTTGCGCCGGACACGACGAGATAGTTTCCAACTCGACACATTCACAATTCCACAACTTCGTTTTGTATTCCGGGGTAAAAATGGAGAAGAAATATATACCTGAACACATTGAAACAGTGATTTCAGGTGATTTCAACAATTGTTTTATCAATTAGGGGGACAATGGAGGAGGAAAATAGGAGAGAAAAAAAATTTCATCAGGTTTTTTAGACTGCACGATCTCCTCGAAGGATTAAATTCTTTCAGCGAGGGAGAAGAAAGTTTTTGTGTAAGAGCTGGGACCTCGGGCGGAGTCGTTCGAATCCATTGACGTTGCTACGAACGATCGCAGCCGAGGAAATACCCCAGGAGAATATTATAAGACCTCCGAACAAAATAGTTCAATCCACAAAAATAAAGGGAATGTGTGGTCAGTGAAAGAGTTCGTTGAGCTGAGGAGAGTGGGCATTGCGCCTTTGAAAGACGAGGTTTCGAGTGATGATAAAGCCCTTGGATCCACTGTACAGAGCAGTTTGCATTACTCCGGCGATTGAAAAGCCCATCGTTCCCATTTCATTTCAGATGCTTTATTCCTTTCGCAGCATCTACGGGAGTTGTGAATTATTTTTTTTCGAGACTTGCTGATTCACTCCATTCTACGGATAAAATTAAATACATCTTCACATCTTTGGAGAAGTTACACGAATGGAGATGAAGAAAGATTTTTAAAGTAGTTGCGGTAGTCTCATTGATTTAATTAAAATTTTATCAATCATTAAAAATGATTTTTAACCCCAAAATTAACCCCAATTTCTAATCATCTTATAGGCAGAAAATAGTTCACTGAATAAACCACTTTTATTAGTTGAACTGTTTTTTTTACCTTGAAAATTATTCCATCGATCATTCCGACTGTCTGTTTATTTGGTGATTAATTTATGTCCGTATCCCCGGTATCTCCCAAAAGTCAATCCAAATGGGCGTGTTTTCCGGAATACAGAAGATGGAGAGAAAAAAAAATACAGAATACTCCCAAGGGTAGGTGAGGGCGAGGGAAGGCGTATCCCCTCGGGAGAGTACACCGAAAAATCTCTAATTTTCCCGATAACGCTCGACGAATCGTGACGAAGGAGAGCAGATGGTCCCCCGAACCCCTGAGACATTCTCAACACGGAGCCACATCGTCGATGTGTTTTGAAAACGTGCCGAAATTGCGACAAACTGAAAACACTCCAGTAATTCCCTCCCCGGGTGCCTCTTTAAAAGTGCTCAAGCATTTCGTTTTCGATAGTTTATTGGAGTGATTTCCTTGGACACGTGCAAGCAACAGAACCACATCCCTCAAGGATTATTTATCTCATTCTACCTAAATCCCTGGGACTCGGATTCAGCTGTCCCGGATCATTCACTCGATCCTGGCACACACCATTATTTTTTTCATAAACACATCACTCTCTTTATAAATTCATATTTGTAATGGTAAGAAGTGAAAAAAAAATCCTCCGTAATTTATGGCTCGTCCATTACTCGAAGAACAACAAGGTGAATATTCGTTGGAGTCTTCGGGTGAAGAGGAGGGGGCGACGGGGGTAAGCACTTCAGGGTACTTTGCGGCACTCGACGCACTTGAATTTTAAGGCCAAGTGCCGGAAGCGCCGCATCCGATACACCGAGATCACTAGACTCCGTCAACATCTGTTTCGGAAATTATGCACAAAGTTTGTGTACACTTTTTTTTTCGCAACAAGACGACCAAAAAACGCTTCTCGATTTTATAACTGGGGTGTGCCAACAAATATTTGGTTGATCAAATGAAATTGTATAGGAGCTAATTAAGAATTCAAGTATTTTTATGGGCAAAATATTTGGGCCTTATAGCGAATAATTTTTTTTTAATTCTAGTGGCAAATCTGATCGCTCTATTTTTATTAATTATTGGCGATGTGATTGTAGTGAAGTTTTGGAAATTCAGCGTTGGGTCTTATGAGGCCCATTGTTTTACTTCTTATTCCCGTCTAGTGAGGAGTTTCCTTATTTTTTATAGGCAAAAGGAATACGAAAATATTTGGTTCCTTAAATAGTAGATCAAGTCAAATATAAAATTCAAAAACAAATTAATCGAGTCATTAGAAACCTTTGGAGAAACTTTTAATGATTTTTTTTTTTTCAATAAAGTAAAAAGGACTAGGAATATTATTTATCAAATTTAAAGTGTTATTTTTCTACTTTTTAATAAAAAAGTCAATTCAAATTACAGAAGTTTGGACAATAAATTCAGTGAGAAGTATTTCAAAATATGTCAATCATCATTCATTAAAAGCAAAAAAACGGAAGAGACATCCCAATAAAATTGAACAGACCCAGAATGACCTGTTACCCTACTCCTCGTATCGCATTTCATGGGAATATTTTTTGCCCCCAAAAACATGCCTTCAGAAGTCCAAAGAACCTCTTCAACATGACACATCCGGTGATACTGTCCCATAGAAATCATTTCCCCCCTCCCCAAAACTTGAAGAAAATTGCAGTGAGAAGGCGACTCGGGGAATTCAGTTGAAACGATTTGGTCGCAAAGTGTGCGTGACGCTGTGGTCTCAACGTGCAAATGACGCGAAAGATTCGGCGAAAGTCAGGAAAAGGTGTCGACGTCAATTCTCCCTGAAGGGGTGTCGGACGTTCGGCTGCGCTTCACGGCCTGTCCAAACAGCCATAAAGGTAATTTGCCGTAGAACGTAAAACTACAAAGAGTATCGCCCCGACGGAAGCGAATGGTTAGATATTCAGAGGAATATATAGCTAAAAAGATCTTCTCAATTTTTTTTCAGCGATTGATAATTCTCTTCGCAACTCATTCGAGTAAGTCCAGTTCAATTGCGATCGAAGAATGAGTTTTTTCCCACTTCTCCCATTTATCAAACTACCAAAATGACTGAAACAATTATTACATTCATCCAATCCAAATATAATTCAATATTTGTATTAAAAAATTCTGACAATGTATTTTTCCGCAGAAGCTCTCAAACTGCGAAACAACAATAGTTTCTGACAGAATTGAAACCGAATTTTTCAACAAAAATTTCGGAGATGTTTGTTTAAAACAAATACGTTTGGCCGAAGGATATTTTTTTCCAAGTGCAAGTGCCCGGTCCCCCACCATCACTCATAAATTAAGTACTCACGATATTTGTAGAAAACTAAGTGGCGACTGGTAAGTAGCGACTTTGATGTCCACCGAGTGTTGAAGCATTCATGAATATCATTAATAACTTTTTGTCAGTGAGGGATAACGCTCAACGAAGACCGGAGTTACATTAGCTGACTCCATTAATATTTTCTAGCCTCCTCTTCTCCAACCATCAGTCTGGTTAATTATTGTTTGACTGATGATCCTCCTCCACCACCTCCGCCATTGCAATTTAAATCCCCCCCTCCAGCCGTTCGACTCCACCTCCATGGAATAAAAAATACCACGAAATCCGAATTCGTCTTCAATTTTTATTGTTATTTACACAAATCTTGAGCGGTTTGGAACCTCCATTATCCCACTGAGAATCCTCAATTCTTCAACTATTCATTCCCTTAACTTAATGACTAATTTATCAATCAATGTCTCAGTTAATTTGCCCGAGAATTGCATTGGCAATTTTTACGATAAAAAAAGCCATAAAATAAACTCTACAATTTTCTAGTTTGCGCATCACTCAATGCACTCTTTCCTCTTTCAATTCCTTTGGCAATATTATTTGGCATTGCATTCTTTTTTTTATTCTTACAACTATAATTCCCCACTGAATTACATCAATTGCACAAAAATATCTCTCATTTGGTCATGTTTTACAGTGACAAAAATACAATAAAAATCACGCGACAGTTGTTAAATCAGACAATGAAAATCTTTCGTAAATGATTAATGAAAAATTAGCGAGAGAAAAAAAAATACAAAAAGTTCAGTAAAAAAAAACATCTCCCCAATTACGGAATACAATTTTGACATTGGATAGTAAAACTGTCGCCTATTCTTTGTTGAATCTCTCCCGCTGTCCGATCATCTAGAAATAGTCATGGTAATCAGGTCCACGTGTTCCACGAAGTAAAATAAAAAAAAAAACAACTGGCCCTTAATACTGTTGATAATTCAATTATGAGGTGGATAGTGATTATTATCATTGGACTCTCCACTTATGCTCTGGACAATCATATTGAGGCAGTCGAGGCTGCTCCCGCTGCTCTGATTGGCTGCATTCTCGCCCCCTGCGAAGCCTGCAATGAGAAAAAAAAACAAGCCATTGTTAGGTACACGTGTTAACGATAAAATGGAGTGTGCACTACACGGCCTGTGGCGGGGGAGGGGGAGGCTTGAATCGATAATCGATCTAGACGATTCTATCAAGTGAGAGCAATTAATTCTATTAAACGTGTCGCGGTCTGCATTGAATCGCATTTTGATGCTCCAGACAGCCCGAGGGGCTGGCACAATGTCGGTTGAGACGAGGCGCATGGATGGAAGACGAATAATTAACGGAGGTTTGCATGCCCCGATTGATTTTGCAATTTGTCGTGGTGAATTCCGGAGGGGATTTGAGGAGGATTTTTTTTGCATGATCGGGGGAAATTCTGACAATTCAGATAAATCAATCATACTATTCCGAAATTTCTTCCTACTTCCGTGAAAGAAACTGTTATCTTCAATGGAATAACGAAGAGACGAGAATGTTGGGGATAATTTGTTCAATTAATTAAAATTTATTAAAATAACAATCGTTGAAGGGAAATTCGGGGCCCGACAATTGATGAGATGAAAAAATTAACACCAGACAAAGAAGTTTCGTCAAGAGATTGTTTAGTTATTCGAAAGCTGAGGGCAATGGATTTATGCCATTTATTTATAAAAAAAAATGATCAATGGCAAAATAAATGGAATGAAGTGATGCCTTAAATTGATGTCGCTCAATTTTCCATTCGCGGCGAACTACCTCGGCACGTTGAACCCTATTTTAATCATTATCGGCGCATAAATGAACGGATCAAATCGGATGAAACAAAATGCACATGAAGGCAATGTTCATCGAAGAATTGTATAATTAATTAAATATTATAATGTCGTCACGATGTGAACGGACAATATTATCGGAAAATCCTCTGGTGGATGATGGAATAGAATGGCCGTAAATAATAAATTCGAATATTCAGATTGCATTACCGACCGATTACATTAATGTCTTTCACGTCAGTTCTTCACGGGTTTTAAACTATCTAGACAGATTTACCACAAAGTGACAAGTTTTCGACGTACAAACTGACGTGTGAGATCAAATAGAACAAGCGCTCACTTCATTTGAGAGACATAAAATGTTATAATTTTTTAAACTGATAAAAGTGTGCACGAAAGTCACTAAATAATTATAACATTCAAAATTTATCGCCGTTTGATTAATGTTTAAAAATATAATGTTTAAAAAACTTAAAAAAAAATATGTTCTAAAATTGGCGTCTACTTTTAAAAAATTTGCATTCTTTTTCCGTCTTCCAAGTCGAGTAAAATCTGCAATCCACGTTTTAAAAAAATAAATTTTCTGCTTGACAGTAAGATGAAGTGATAAATCCAATGATAAATAACAATACGCTAGAAAACGGTCCAGACTGATTAATTAAATTGATGTCCCTAAATTTTCCGTCTGTCAAAAAACCACTTGTCCCCATCCACTCAGTTTCCAGTAATTGTCACTGCATAAATGGACATATCTAATTAAATAAAACAAAATACACGTTGAGTTCACATCCACGAATAAATTTCCGAATTAATCAACTCCCACTCGGGCCAGCTCGTTAAATATGCGTATTGATCCCATCGAGTTCAACGAACCCCCTCGAACCCATGGCGAAATATTTTAATCCAGCAGTTGTAAATTACCGAAAATTCTGATTTATGGATTAACCCGTGAGGAATATGTAATGCGGCATTAAATAATTGTCGCCCGCAGAATGATTGAGCTGTCTCATTCAATATGTTGGAGACAATGAAGTTTAGAGTTCATACTGGAGTTAAGCGTGGAAAGTTTGGGGGGATGTGGTAATTAGGGTGAAGTGGAATAGACCATGATGTGATTGGAGTTGGGAACAAAGGAATTATTCAATAGAGGGAGCGGAAGGTCTCTCGGTCCATTTGCATTCCATAGAGAAATGCTTTAGGGCTGTGAAGCCAAGGTATACAGTAGCAGTGCACATGTGTCCCCTCCAGGGTCCACTTGCTCCCCATCTAATTACATTCTCTAATTATCCCCGAGAGCAGGGACTGAGTCAATGCCACAATTTCACCATGTTTTTCACTTCAACTGTCCCTTCACACGCATCCCTTGTAAATAACATTCGCGGTTATAAATAAAATTGTTAAATGAGAGCGAACAGTGAGGCTGTTACAATGTGTTACTAAATGACTCGGAAAGAACAGCCAGAGATGATGAATTGATATTGGAGGATGTCCTCGGTAACTGAGGTGGGATTCGAAAAGTGCTTGTTCAGCCGGCTTGCAGACAAGTATTTTCCATCTCTGCCAAGAATAACCAACTTCAGAGTATCTTCTGGACGAAATGCATATCTTACTCGAGGCATTTCTCTGATAGGAGCATGAAGAGAAACTTCACGAGGAGAAAAATAATCTGAAATTCCCCCGGTTCCTTCACTTGATTTTGTGCTGAGTTAAAATAAGCCGTTTTCTTTTCTAATGTTGGTAAAAATACAGACAAAATGCAAAAGATATTTCCTATCGGGCAATCAAATTTTCATATAATTCCCATTTTGTTTTGTTTTTAAATACTCGTTAACCTAGAGGAAATAAAACGAAAAATCAGTTTCAGGTTTCAATGAACAACGAAATAATTGAAAATGGGGGGGGGGGCCCCGAGGAAAGCACTAAAAGATAAATTTCAAATCGATTATTCAGCCCAAAATAACGGCTTTACTCCGGCAATTGGTACCCAGTCGATCCCTCCACTGAATAAAATGAACTAGAAAAACCCCCTCAAGAAGCATTGCCCCCACTTCTCTCTGCATTCCCCAGTTCAACTAAAATAGCGATACATTCGCCTGAGAAAAGCCTTTCCACATCTCCATTTACCACCTCCTGATTGTGATTCGGTTTGGCGTCCTTGGCGTGAATATCTAAATTCCCAAGTGCTCGAGAATGTTTCTACCTCCTCCGCAGTATGCAACTGACAGAAACGTGTTAGAGAAACGTGAGGAACACCAACTTTGAGCGATATAGCCCATTGAAAAAGGAGCTCCACAAAATAAGACTTTACAAGCGTTAGAAACTGTCAGTTGGCCCATGTGACAGAGGCATGCAGCGCGGTTTATAACAAGGTGAGGGGAGGGCAGGCTGAAAGTTTCTGCGAGAAAGACAGTAGTTGTCGTCGTATCAAAGCTGTGGAGGTGACGTGAACGTTTGGGAGGGACAGGAGGAGACTAGGGGGAGGGAGAGGTTGGATAAAAGAACGATGCAATTCCATCACAAGCAATCATCGTGCTGGTCCAATTATCGGGTATTCGCGGAGTGAGTGGACTTTGAAAATGAGTGGAGCGAAAAAAAAGAGGGATAGGAGGGGGAGGGACGTCGTCATAAGCTATTGGACTCTGCTGTAGTGGATGTCTTAAGTGTTTAACGTTGCCGACGGCTGGTGGAGTCCACGAGGCACTTAACGGCCAACGTCGGTGGCAAGCAACGTTGGAGACTGCTGGGTTCAGCGTTGATCGATTGTAGCTCGGTCTGAGTGCCGGGGCCGGAGGAAGGCAAAGAGTTGCGTGTGTGGCTGGATAAAGATGTAGCTCGGGGTGAGATGCAGACCAGTAGGGACAGCACAAGTAATAATATTGCCTGGGAAATGTGACGACAGATGTCAAGCCATGGAGACTCCTGCTTGAGGACAGATGTCATATAGAGCATCAATCTCTGCTGTATTTGGATACAGCTGTGGTATTGAAATGTACTCTCTTTGATCATTGATCCGGAGGAATTGAGTATCCGAGGCTTTTTTATTTTTGGTACGCCGGTGTAAGCCAGCGTAATCTCTCTGCCAGGAGATTAGACAGCTCCTGGAACTTTGATATACGCAGTCCTCACGAATGTCGGGGGAAATAACTCGGAGTGAACGTATTTTCTTCGTCTGGATTAGGCCGGAAAAAGTAAGCTTCCTCGGTGAAAATCTCAAGTCGTAAACCACTTTTTATGTGCAAGTTTAGAATTGTTGGAAAAATCTGGGAAAACTTCGGTTGCTTTTATTTTATTTTTTTTCTTTTAGAGGTAGGAACGGGGACAGAATTGAATTTGCCATTTGCTAGATCGAAAGTAGAAGATAAATATGGGGGATTCTTCAAGTAGGCCACCTATTTCCATCGTATCCGCGAATTCACTTGAGACTTTTACCTCTCAGATTTTTTGTGCCTTCAATTTTTTACCACTTTTTCCTCCCCCTACTATTGTTTTAGCTCGGAAAATGAGCAGGAAAAGTGCGAAAAAATTAAAACTCTGCAACAAATGTCGCAAATATCGAGAGCAATAACCACAGATGAAAATCATCTCCCCGGCTGGATTATCTCGTTAAAAAAATGAGCTTCCTTAGAGAAATCTCACACTCGTAAACCACTCTTTATGTACAATTCTGTTTTTAGCATCCTCACATTTAGGTAAAACTTTACGCTTTAAATAACTCCTACAAATGATTTTTACTATTTTTACGGTAAAGATTTGCGTCGTAATGATGCTCTCAGGCTTGGCAGAAACTGTGGTTCCTTTAAAAAAGTTTTTTTCCGCCGTCGGGTAATGAACAAAGCGTTCGGTCTTCGGAGAGTCAAATCCACGAAAGACGACATGACTTTTATCGTTTCATCGTTTGAGTGCCAGAAAAGCCCAATTATATGTGATGTAGGATTAAATGAGATTGCCGACAGTCTTGTAAATCAAATTTTCTTGTTATTGTCCAATGATCATTGCAAAGTAATTGCCATTCTAATCTCTCTACATAGCTAATGACATGTGGCAATTTTTTGGTTATTCCGTTGTAAATTTACCCTCGATTTAACTAGGAATGATTGAAAAAAAAAATTGAATTCTATTCAGAAGTTCGTTAATTCGGTAGCGAAGTGGTAAACCGGGATAAGTGCATTTTACCTATTTTTTTAAAACCCGTATTATCTCATTAAAAAATAATGTTAGGAGAAATTATCAGAAAAATTTTTTTGTTGCAAAATTGATCAACTCCAAAAAATATCTTGTGACATTATCGCCTAAAGCACTCCTTACTGAGATAATCCGCGTTTGATAAAGATACGAAAAATATACTTATCTCGTTTTACCACTTAGCTCCTGAATTATGAATTCCTTATTAGGAATTATTTAGTGATTATCCAAATCACTTCCAATTAGATCCCATCTGGCGGACGAGGAGGAATTACCATTAACAACTTAATGAACTTTCAAGCTATTTCCCGCATTCGGAGTGATTTTATGTTGGAAAATCCTTAGTTTTAACATTGCGCGTTGTCGACGGAATGCAAATGAGCCCAAAAACTCTCGGAGGTGAACGGGAACGGAAAAGGAGAGAAATAGAATGCAAACGGGGGGTGGGTGGGGTTGCCCCAACAATTTGCCTCGTTCGTTTTAATGTACGTACCGATCTATCCCGCATACCTGGGAAAAGCTAACGAAATTACACGACTGCCACTATTTTCCGAGAGAATGGGGGGGGGGGGGTATCGCAGCTCTAAACCCCATATTTCTTTCACTCCGCCATCGCTAGGTATTTTTGTTCACAGGGGGTTCTTTTTCTCTCAACAGGGTATTGAATTGAGCTGAAACACGTGATGGCTTTGGGGAAATGTGGGGGAAGGAAATGTGTGAATAAAATGGTTCAATGCCTCGTTTTGCGATAATTATTTTGCGATGTTAAAATTCACCTGGTCAGCGGTTATTTAATGGGATGTTTTTATCAAGTGACAATTCCACGGAAATCCCAAGAAATTGTAATCGCGTAATTGGTCATACTCGAGCATATTTCTCCAATCCGACTCGCGCAAACAATAAATATTTTTTGAAAAAAAAAATGTCCAGACATTTTTTGGCAGACCCAATTCCAAGATTTTCATCTAATCAGTGAAATTAATCGTCCGTTTTGCGCGAATTCACATTATGAACGAGGTAAGCCAAGAACGACAAGCAAAAATAACTGGTCAACTTTCATGGATGAAGCAATCTACAAGGATACACATTATTTTTGAAACGGAAGTTAACAATCTATGAATAGTTGGGTTTGTCGAGATTTCTATCACTCACCACCACAACCTCCGAGCCGAATGATATGTCGAATCAGGCGTACGAGTACCAGTGATTTATCTGCCTCGTTCCTGTCTTGAAAGGCATTATGAATCATGGGATACCTTGTACCGGTGATTTCCACTCCCCCTCCAACCCCTCAGCCGGTTTCCGTGCACATTTACCTACAACCGTGACACGATAATTCATTGCCACGTTAAACGCTCATTTCACGGCATAATTTAAACGGGCGTTGCGCATTTAAGGATGCACTTGAAGAGAAAAGTCCCTTGAACTTGATGTTTTTGTTTTATCGTAAATTAAAATGCGAAGAGAATAATTTTACGAATTTTTTTATGTTACTTTTCCCCCGATTATCAAAAAAAAAAAGACAATGGAAAATCAGGAAATGTTCAATTTCTCTCGATTAATTAAATAAAATATTCCGTATGAGTTGCGCTATTTCTTGGCAATTCCTAGAAAATAATTTTCAAATTTTAATTGGCAATTTTTCACACGAAAGAACTTAATGAAAATCCTTACGGAGAAAATTAACTCATTAATTTCAGTAGACAAGACTTTCTGTCCTTTGTTGTATTTTGCCGGCAAATGACAAAAGAAACTGCAAAAGCGCGTCCCCTTCTACCCCCCACAGACGTTAATTGAGAAATTCTCGCTATAATACTTTAATACGTTATGACTAATTCTCATATGAATAAATATGCAATCTAAATCAGCACAGTGTATGAATTAGAATGGGTTAATTACATTTTCGTCTTCAAAGGGACACTCGGGCGGTCGCTAATTTGCCCGAGTCCTCTCCTCTGGGGTACTCCAGTCCAACTGCTGTTTACACACACTCACACTGAGCACCAAATCCAAAAGGTTAAAACGCATGTGTGCAACGAAAACGCAATGCACACGTGAAAAGACAGAGTCCCGTTCATTCGTCGCTCATTAGCGTAGAATAACGTATGCACGGTGGGTAAAACTTTAAATTACATCAGTTTGCAACATTGAATTTTCGGGGATTTAATTTTCAAACACGTGTTTGAGGATGAAAGCATAAATTCTGGGAGGGGGGTAAATTTATCACGAGCTAACAATTATTTTTAATCATTGGCAATTTAACTGGTGGGATAATTGGAAAGGAGTTTTTAAGTGCACAGAAATTATGGACATTATTCAACTCCTATGATTACTTAAATAATTTTTTTCGCTCAGCTCGCGAGGGAAATTACTAGTCTGCTTGTCCTAAAACCCCACAGAGAAAAAAAAAAGAAGAAAAAAATTGGTCGTTTTCTTGGAGACTCATTCAGGTTTAGAAAAATAAAATTCAGAAAAATATTGTTGAACCTTTCAATTTCATGTTCCCAGGTAAAACATGGAAATTATGTTTGAATTATGCACGTCGTTATAGAATTTTTTTATGATTTGGACGATATTCTTCAGCATCTCAACCGTAAACTAGTGAAACTACAGCGATAATTCATGGTAATGCCCCGTGGCAATATATGAGACTGCAGATCAGAGTACGAACAAGTGAGAAAGGGGGTAAGCCTACTCAACACATCCAATCCTACGATTAAACCCAACAACGCACGATGATTGTCATGTTTTCCATGAAATTGAATTTTCTCGTGTCCGGGAATAGTCAACAGATGTATTTTTGCAATCATTATCCCAAGTTTTTGCCAGTCGATCTGTCTGAATAGGGCCATTCTCAAATATCCCATGGGAGTCGAGGCGAAACGCATGAGCATTAATTAAAATAATCAGAATCCACACTGGCGCGACACGCTTCGGTAAATGGCTTGGCACCACCGCCCATGGCATCCCACCTGATATACAGCCGTGAGGACACGCAACTGCGTATATTCACTGGATATTTCTTCTTTACCACCCGGCGTATATATCGCCAATTGCATGTACACGCAATTTTCCTTGGAAACATTTTCACACCAGTATTTTGAGGGATTGTAAGTGTTATTCTAAATGGGTACTTGAATCGAGTGCTAGTCGACTGCTTATCGCGCGACTGGTTCAAGTGGTAATGACGGCGTATGGGCGACCAGGGAACTACTGTCTTCAGGGTGAGTTATTGCTCCAGCGGTTGACAATGACTGCACGTTGTCGGGAGCTTAATTAGCAATTTGGGGGAACTTTTAATTGACTGATCGAAAAAAAAAAAATGTTTCGTAGAGACCTCCCTAATCGTGAGTTTAAAAAAAAGTTTCGCATTTTTAAATTCATACACGTCAACTTTTAATTGTAAAGTGAATGTTGACAAAATTTTTCTGAAGTTCAGTAATTTTATGAAACGGTTGATCAAAATTATGGTCACGTCTAACTAATTTTTTTTTAACTATGGACAAATTCTCCCGGGGGTTCCGGTAATTTTCCGAATGCTCAGGTGATTTCGACGGAACTTTTCCCTACGGACAGTGGCAACAAAATTCTTGGATAATTATTATCTCTCGGAGATGAACTGTAAGTTTTTAAAGATCCTTGAAATATCCAATGAAATGTCTCCTCAAACAACTTCGAACCTAGACGTCGCAATATTCGAAGAGCATAATGTCGGTACAAGTGTACACATATCGGATAGCAATGCAAGCAGTGCGATGAGTACTGTATGCCCATGGGATACTGTTGAATTTGGCTCGTATCCACGAGTTATATTATCGCACACCCAGCGACTATGGGAGACAGAGAAAAGGCCTGAGGCCTTCCTTAGCGCATCCATAGTTTAAAGCGACTGAAGTGTTGTACCAGTGTGCAAACGAGGCTTGTTTTGGAACGGATCCACCATTACCGGGACTGATCCTCTAATTCCCCCCTCGCTTTCGTCTCTTGTCTTCTCTGACTAGTGTTGGATGCATGTAGTGAATGATTTTTGGCAGGGAAATAGCCACCCACGAATGCTAATTTCCATTTTCATGTCGAGAACTATTTTCCTCGTTCTAATATTTCCGTATTTACGAATATTCATTAAATATCTGGAGCCACACAGGAATGTTTAATTTAGGAGAGCCAATTCATTACGATCTAATGGATATGTTTATTAAATATGGATGGTAATTTTCGTTTTAATTTGAAAAATTAATTTTTTGCTTCAGTTGAAACGCTTGGAACGAGGATAATGAGAGAAACACAGAATATCAGGTACCGTGACTTATACTACTGGGAATTATGAATTTTCCGAGAAATGAAAATTAGCACAAAAGGCAATTTGCATTTTCACGTACAGACGCATGTTTCTCATCCTAAAATTTCTCCATTTATTTAAAAAACAAATGAAATAACAAGTGGCATACGTGAATTTTTAATTGACACTGTTCAATTAATTTCGATCTAATGAATTCATTCGCGGAGGATAAATGTCAATTTGCAAAATAAATTTTTTGGTGTAGTCGATGTATTCGGAGCAATAATAATGGAGAAATTGCGGTGGACCGGAGACAGGCGAATTATGAATTTTCCCAGGCTGTAAATACTCCCCGACGAGAAAAGGCAGAGTTTGTAAGTACGAAAATTAGTCCCTAACCGTTTGAATTTAAGTTTTCCAACTGGGCGGTTTGAGACGAGAAACTGCCCCGGCCTCTATTTATCGTGGCTCTATAAATTTTCATGTAGTGCCATGTACACCGAGTGTGTTGAATGTGTGTTGTGCTATGGGAGCGTTATACCTATTTATTTTATTCTCACTCTTACTACAGCGTGCACAACCTTTCAGATTTCAACTTTATTGGGTGTTCAGTTTCGATTTATTGGGGACACTTAATAATTTTGTCAAGAGGCTTTTACTGGTAAAATATTCGCCGAGGAACCTGCATGAATCATGGAGAAATGATAATTGACAAAGTACGAGGGACAGTGGAAACAATTTCGTAGCAAAGTAGTCAACCGAGATAAGTGAATTTGGCATATTTTTGTCAAAACCCGTATTACCTCAGTAACGAATAAAGTTACGAGAAATTATCATTAACTTTTTTTATTGCAAAACTGATCAGCTAGAAAAATGGTTTTGTGACATTATCTCCTAAAGCCCCTCCTTACTGAGAAAATCCGCGTTTTCAAGGATAGGAAAACAATTTTTGACACTTATCTTACTCACACGTCATTTAAAAATTTTCTCCTGGATTTCTTAAACTGAAGTGATTAAAAAAATTTCCGAGTTTCAACCAGCAATTCAAGCGAATGTTAAAATAGTCGCCGCTATATTTTCAGGGACGAGAGATAAGAAAAATAATTTTCCGTACAAAATATGCTTCTGGAGTTTATTTTGCGCAAGAAATAGGACATCAGCGGAGAGAGCTAGACAAAGATGTCCCGAGTTTATGAAATTCTACAGTTAAAGTTGGTAAATTAGGCGGGGAAGGCCTGGGGCTAGTGGTGGCGCCGTGGATAATCATTTATCCCCGGGTACTCCATCAGCAGAGTGGGCTGCTCCCGCGAAAACTTTTCGTTCAACCAGTTCGCAGTCGAGGCGTGAGACGAAGGAATCCCTCGGCAATATACTCAGATACATCGTCGAAAAAATAATAAGATGCATCAAGTGATGGACGGAAACGTTTTACCAGTTGATATGAGAGCTAAAGCGGGTGGGGAGGGGGTGCAGAAGTGATTACCAAAATAATGAATAAAATTAATTTCCCCAGATTTTTCTCCCGGTATGGAAAAACATCAACAAATCCAAAAAAAATGGCTTCAAATGGGGTGAAAAAATGGGACTGTTGTCGCCAAAGGGGGCATTAACATCCCCAACGAGACACTGAAGGAACATTTAAGACTATTAGACAAACGAGAACGATCGCATCCGCCCTCTCTCAAAATATTTACTCAAACAACAATTACTATTATTCTTAGCATGAGAAGCTAAAGCTCAGGAGAGCGGCGAAATAAAAGCGTAGAAATTAGTGGAGTTGGGAGAATAAATTGGAGACACGAGAAAACGTTTTGTTTTTTCGGTGGATTACCCAAGTATATATATTTCTCATTGAGTGAGAGAGGGAGAGAGAGGTAAATGCTACCCAACGAGAGAGCGATGAGAGACAACCACGATGAGACTCACGGGTGGGCTATGTATAGACGGGTGAGTGTAACCAAATAGGAACCAGAGTGCCACTCGGGGGTGACAAAACTCATTAATACCGATCTGCTTAATGCTCCGTCTCGTGTCCAGCATTAATCTACTTAAAAATACCTTAATACCACTTTAGGGATGAAAAAATAGGAAATATTTTACACCTCTTTATGCCCTACTTCCTTTAATTCAATAGCTTCTTTTTTTTTTAATTTTTTTCTCGCATTCGTGCGACTTATTCCGATTTGAGACACTTGAAATTGTGAATTTTCTCAAGATTTTTCGTGTGGCATGAACTAGTTTCTCGATTTAATGCGTCACCCTCGTTGAATATAAAACTGAATTCACTTTGTGTTTGAAATTGAATTGTTGGTGAGACCCTTGAAGATTTGAAATTCAATAACACTGGGGATTTGTATTTTTTCGTCTTTTTCTTCATTTGCGCGCTTTATCTTCTCGCGTGTGACGAAAAATAATCAGAAATGGAGACTAATGGGGGAGAAGTCTCAGGAATATTATATGAACATAATAATATCATTGAAAATACAATATATCACGAAATCACGGAAAAAAATTTGTTTCATATGAAAAAAATTGCAATTTTTTCCTGAATTTTGGTAGAAATTCGCTGCGAATTTCCCATGTTTACCAATAAAATGCGGTGGAATTTTTCGCGAACGTTAAATTGCATTCTGCATACCTATCTGCGCGTGATGCCCAGAATTTGTGAAATTCAATAATATAACGAAGATAATTATTACTCCATTGTTACTCTTGACTTTATTTGAAAGTCAACGTCAAATCACTAATCCCTACACGATTCAACTAATTGCGATGTCAATCCACGCGTCACCTATCCTTCTCCCCGGGATGATTAATTGATTTCGTAATTGGTAGCTGCCGCTGATACGGCGAAATAAAAAAAAAATTGTCGGAGCGTGCGAAAACGGTCAGTCACCCTTTGTCGTCTGTTCTTGCATCATTTTGCCCAGATGCGAGATGTGCATAGGAGGGCAGAGTACTCGGCTTAGTTGTCAGCCAGATGCTGAGCGATTTTTTCTCTTACTGCAGCAGTAGACATGAACGGGGCATGAGAGAGGACCACGTGCAGGGTGGCTGAACTTGGCAAAAAAAGGTGGTACAACTTTGGGATGAGAGACTGCACGTGGCAGGGGAATTATTTCATTGACAAAGTATGCTGCATCCGTTTTAAAATGTATCACAGAATCACTTGGAGATTATTTTGTGGTGCTGAATGAACTCTCACAGGTTTTTTCCGCTCCTCCCCCTGCCCCAGTCTGTTGTAGCTTCAACATTGCGCTCTCTACTGGCAGGAAAAAATTATATTTTATGGATAATCTGGTCGTAATTTTCAAGAGAATGGGGATTATAAAATTATATATTTTAGGGGGGAATGAGTCAAAATGTACGGACGCAAACAAATTTAACAGTAAAAGTAGACTTTCTAAAAGGCAAACTCTGAAACCCGAATGATCTGCGCCATAAATTAGCTGTACAACATTTGAAAATCCTTTTCTTTTCTTTTCAAAGAATGACTCGAATAAAATTCATACCCCCCATCACAATTTATTCAAGGCTCAGGGAATTAATTTCTCATTTGATAACTCAAATAAATTCCCTCGAATTGAATAAACACAGCTCGAACTTTAACTACCAGCAAAATCTCGAAACTTCATATCCGAAGGTAAATACAACTGTCCAGAACAATCCTGTTCGTTTATTCTTTTCAGAAATAACATTTAATCTCTTTTAAACTTCAACTCGAAAGATTTACTCAGAGTCAGTTCGAGAGCGACTGAGAGGAGAGAAATAAAATGAAAATCAATGGGGGACGTGAGGAGAAAAACGACAGATTCAGGAGGAGAGATTCAATTAACGTTCTCAATTTCCCGTGGTTTTCCCCGGGACCATTTCTGGAGAGAGACCTCGGGTCTAATTAAAATCTCGTGGATGTCGTTCGCCTTTTCTACCGCCCGAGAGAATCCCTGCTTAAATACCCCGGATTATTTGATTCATCGTGCTTCATTAAAAGCGACTGTTGAACTTAGAAAAGATGGAAAACAGAAGAAAACAGGCGGCAAGTGAACAAGGCTTTCTCCCTCTCCTTTTACCCCCACTCAGATGTCGCTAGAACTATGAAAAACGATTGAATCAGGTAAAATACTACACACGTCATTAATTAACGAATCAGTAACCATGAAAATTTCACTAATTCCCTAAATTTTCCTATTAACCATCAAATTTCTCCTGAATGTCTACCGCCTAAATTAAAAATTATTTCCAAGCAAGATTGGCTATTTACAATAACTGGAAAAAAATTGCAACGCCCATTTTCCATGTAAAAAATTCTAAGATGAAACAAAAGTTCTCACGAGTTCACACATCGAAATAACCCAGCAGATTAATCAGGTCTTTTCCCCTGAATTCGCCAGACAAGCTCAAAACTGACGAAAACCCGATCCTTCACTTCAAGAGTAAGCCTCCCCGCCAATGAAAAATTACCAATTATAAGACGGGTGCAAACTTCAACTCAAGAGCCATCACGCGGACGTACTAAGCCAAAAAACGAAGAAGTTAAGTATAACAAAGGAGAAAATTTTCTTTTCCCTGGCAAAAAAAAAAGTAATAGTTAGCTCTTTCAAAAAGAAAAAAGATGAGCTTGGTACCATCATCAATACTCGTCAAGCAGCGATAACAGACACGTTCCTCGAAAACGAGGGAAAAAAACATAACGGGAAAAGCACCCGAGAAAGATGAACAGCGATATCGAGTTCATTTTGGTGATTCATTTTTCTTTCTCCCTCATTTTTTACCATTCTAATTTTTCTCAATTGCCGTTCGTCTCTACGCGAACGACGGATGAGAAAAATCCTGTTAGCATCCACTTTATTAGTCCCTTCGACCCGATTAAAATCCGCATTCATCCCATTTTTTTACTCACCACCCCTCCCCACACTTTTTCCTCCGATAATAAGGTTATTGAGTGAGGTTTAATAAATTTGCATGGAAATTAATACCACTCACCGTTGATGGGCTGAAACCTCGCCAGTGGATCCGAAAATTGACGCAGTCTGTCTGTGACATACTGCGGCGATTCACCACTCTGAAAAATGAAGTTTTTAATTGATTTTCATTCATCAATATTGGTTTTTCAATACCGAGAGCTCGGTCTGACAGGTTTTTTTGCACGGGGTTTCTTCGGAAAATTGTGGTTTCCCATAACACATTTTTTTTATTACCAAAAACAGAGACATATAAAACGAAATGTATTTTTTTCATTGTTGTTAAAAGAGAAGTAAATTTGTTAAACAAGAAGCCGAAAATAAAAATCACTGAAGTATAAAACTCTGTACCGTTAGAATAGAAAAAAGAATTGAGGAACTGGAGGCAGTTAAATTGGCCTGATAAATTGATTTCGTAAGTAAAAAAACTAGTACTCCATACATCTATGTAAATCCACGACCAACAATAATTAGAATAACGGACGAATAATAAAAAACATTTGACAATTTGAGCTGTGACAGAAGCCGTGAAATCTGTTGTTATTTTTTAACTCATCAATTCATTCTGGTCTTAAAATGTGGAGAACCGGATTAAGATAATTGAAATCTACACAACTCAAGTGCCGCAAGTGTTTTTTTTTTTTAATGGGGAATGTCCAGAAAATGCTATAAACTGCGAAACACACGGAATATAATGGTTTCAAGCCGTAAATCAAGTAACCCCCTCTAGAATCACACCTCGCAGTGCCATAAGACTCGTGATATCAGACAATATGTCAGCGGCGACGTAGATTATACCTGGCGGTTTTAGCGAGCCCGGGGCAATGTACATTAAGACGGACTAAACGTCACACGACAAAATAAATTGTCCATAATTGTGTCGAAGGGGTGGGGAGGAGAGAGAGGGCGGGAAATTTCAAGAGCGAAGATGCCGCGGATGCATCAAGCAATCCCAGCGAATAAAGTTAAGTGGACTACTATTTTCTCTTCCTCAGTTGCTCTGGCTGTTTCGCCCCAGCTGTACCACGAGCTGGAGAATTAATGTCTCGGGCCATAAAGATAACGAGGGAAAATGGCTACGATTTTCCAACGTTTTGTATCTGCCCCTCCTCCGCCACTCTCTCCCTCTCTCTCCCTTAGTTGCATATCTCACGCGTGAGGGGGAAGTAAAAAATAATAATAATTCGTTGAAAAGCCATCTTCTATTGTGCTTTTTTCATTGAATTTATGCAGTGAAATGTAATTGGAGGGAGTGAGAGAGGGCGGAAAGTAGCTACAAGCGATAGCTATTCCGGAGTAATCAGACCGGAGTAAATTACTCGATAGGAAGCTGTGGGGTTTGGATTAGTCCAATTAAACTCACTCTCATCCTACTCCATCCTTCGCCTTTCGATCGCGAAAATGCAATATATTTACTCGCACCCCCTTATTCTCGAGCATACACGTCATTTGACCCAGTAAATTACTAATTTGTAGCCTGTCGTTCAAGTGAATTTACGGTTTTTATATTTTAGCGGTGAAATTTATTGCTTCAACTTCAGTTGAGTAGTTTTTAATTGCCTAAATGTTTGTACCAAACTCTTTGATCTCGGCGATTTCGACGAGATCGGGCAATGTTTAATTGTTTTTTTTTTTTCTCTTTAATGATTCTTTGTAGTTAACCACCCAAAAGAGACAATTGGAAATGAGCAACAGTTGAAATTTATAATGAAGAGCTTTTATCATATATTCTAAGCAGAAAGGAAATATTTTTTTTAGAAAAAAATTATTTACGTTTCGTTGGGAGGGCGCACGAGGTGTACTGGAAAAAATATTTTGCCTAATATTCTTCTGGCGAGAATTTGAAGAATTTTTTTCTCAGCGAAATTTAGGGACGACTATTTTTTCTCGCCATCAGAAACAGTAAAAGTTTCAGTCAGTTAACCAAATTAACTATCTGCCGGTAGATAATTGGGGGAACGCGCCACGTTCATATGAAAAATTGCTGATTGAATTGCGAATAATAATTACTAAAAGTCTCATTTGAAATGTACTCCCCAGTATCGAATATTGCACTTTAATGGCTTCCAATTATTCTCCGAATGGCCATCGACCTTCATCATTCAGCGGATTACAGCAATTTCAGTGGAGCTATGATGCGCTTAAAATTTCCAAAAATGCCACCAAAAATCTCCCGGACAAATGAAAAATATTTATACAACTTGGACTTTTTTTTCTCTGCAGTCAAAACAATTTTCTCGTCTGAGTCACATGAAAAATTTCCCCGTAAAATTAAAACTGCGAAAATTTCTCCGTAAAAAGCATTAACACATAAGATCCTAGGATTATCATGATATGTGTTTGCGTCGGAGGCGACGTAGCGTCGAGTTTACGTCCGACAAACATCATAAACCCCGTTGGATAATGATTCTTACCCATTTAACGACTCCCGGAGAGCACAAATTACATCTTCCCAACCGCTCGAAATTTACATACCAAAGGGAAAAGTACTAATAGTGCATGTTAATGGGTGGAATTAATTCCATGTCAATGGTACATTTCAATTTATTTGTTAGCGAAGAGATTATCTGACGACGGCGGTCCAGGGATTTTAAATGTCGCGAGAGGAGATGGTTGTTCGTGGAGATGTTGCACACGTAGCGTAGGCGACAACTTTTTTTTGTCAAATGGATCATAAAACATTCCGTTGCGGCCGGTAAATCTGATTTTGTCTCACCAAGAGAACCCGTGAGTGCTCGCATAAATCAACGGATCATTGACCTGGCGCTTATGTTCTGTTAAAATCCACCGCGCCCCCACTTTCCCCCGCGAAAAGAATTTCAATGGATTAAATTCAAATAAAAAACGGAACCCTCGGTTTATCTCCCAGTGGCATCATTTTTTTTGGAACTCACGGGGGAATAAAATCGGTTAATTTTTCCTTTAAGACTCACCCGATTAATGCCGTTTACTTCTCACTCAGTGAGAAATGTCCGGTGACATAAAAAATTGTTGAAAAAAACATTAAAAAGTTTAATTGAATTTAAATGGAAGATGATTATACGATTAATGATGGTATGGGTGTAAATAGTTAACTGTTGAAAATTTATGAAAGGGATTTAATGGATTGAATAAAAATACGGCTGGCATAACCACTTAGGGCATTATTTTCCCAAACCGCGAGAGTGAAAAATAATTTATCTTTCAATTAGCTCGAGCTCTGTTAAACTACTCCCGTTTCCCATTTTACTGTTTTGTTTTTTTTTTTATCGTATTTGGGTTATCCTTGTTCTCTAATTGGCAATTATTCCTTTGGGAATGAATTTGTGAAGTGGGTAATGGATATCTGTTGTCTTACGGTAAAGAAAAATTGAATTGGAAAATTATATTGGTACAAGAGATACTGAAATAACATTTGTGTTGTTGTCAATAGTTTTGTCGATTGGAAAATTTCTGAATTTCCTATTTTCCATTTTTATTCGCTCTCTCGTTATATAGAGCGAGGCATTTTCAGGCGGGAGCGGCACTTTTACTGGTGGCTGTGTTAGAAATTCTAATGAAACAAATCGAACGGATTAAATATTAGAGTCTGGTAAGAAAAATCGAGATAAAAAAAGCCTCGATAAAATTCAAATTTGGAATCTGCAAATTATATTTAATTTGATTTGCTTTGGTTGATAAAAATTAATGAAGAAGCTAATAATCCCGACAATATCCAACAAACTCTAATACCAAAAAAAAAAACATGAAAATCAAAAAATCAATCATCAAAAAAAATAATGAACAAAATTAATTCAGGGAAAAAAATAGTCTTCGTGGATTGTCGTACAATTCAATAATTTCCTCACCTGTTCGTATTGTTCACTGACACTCTCCCGATTTTTTAATTGACAATCCCAATCCCGAGAAAAAAAAACAAATTGTATTACATCAAAATAGTAGATACTGTAGAAATATTTGGTTTGATGGTAACAATATTGTCGGGTGGAAAGAATTGGAATTTCCATTCCCAGTTTTTCCTCGTCTCTCTTCCTGCTCACTGTGATTTTCATACACATGCTGTACACGTTTTACTGGGGTGGAATATTTTTCATATCCAATAGCCCACCAGTTTTCGTACCGCGGAATACCAGGGGAAAATTGCATCCCATTAATTTACTCTTCATTCGCTGGGGCGGGCTAGAATTTAGTAGATGATTACCAATGATTTTGATCGGGTGTTACCAGTATTGAAAATTGTAGAGAATAAAATAATAATCGGAATATAATAACTTCATTTGTCACTTCATCCGAGCGCATTTTTTAAATTCATTTATTACTCCAGTTCAAACGTCGATTGTTGAATACTTTATTTGTTATCAGGGAACACTGGGATTCGATATTATATACTCTTCAAACCAAATCCCATTCTAAATGCATTGTATTCATTCTCGGCAAACATAAACAATAATATTTACAAAACGTTGAGTGGAGTAAGAGTTTACCAAATCAGACCCACTTCAGTGGTCAATTATTGTCGGCCAAGACAAGTTTAGTTGAATATTTTTCAAATATTTAATCTCGAATTGGGAATTTCAGTAATTCCAAGTGTATCATTTTTTATCCCACAGTTCCATAATATTTTTTTCATCACGCTGTGTCGGAAAAGTACTTTTTCGACACATTGAGATGAAATATTATATTTCGTAACAAGTGAAAAAAAATGGTTTTTGGCGAGTGGGAGGTTTATATCACGAGCCGAAGGGGAGTGATATAATCCCACGCGTCAAAAACCACTTTTTTCACGTGTTACGAACA
>JAPYZM010000063.1:0-12190 GCA_030522845.1 Psyttalia concolor | reverse complement strand
CCTTCGGCTCGTGATATAAACCTCCCACTCGCCAAAAACCATTTTTTTTCACTTGTTACGAAATATACTAGTTCGTAACACGTGAAAAAAGTGGTTTTTCACTCGTGGGATTATATCACTCGCTTTCGGCTCGTGATATTAACCTCCCACTCGCCAAAAACCATTTTTTTTCACTCGTTACGAAACATACTATTAAATACCCCTATGTCATGTCTAAGTTCTTGTGGGAGGATCGATATTGCAATAATAGTATTCACCCAACTGAAAATTAATTGCTTCTTACACCTATAAACAATGCAGTGGTTGCTAGTTAAAGGGGGTCGTTATTCCCTGTAATCTTAACTACTGAGGGTGGTTTCCTATTCAACTGCACAAAGCTTCGGTTTAACTAGCCCAATGGGGGATTATGATGTAATTTATAGTGTTATTGTATTTATACGTAACTGGTGATTTGTGGAGGATTGAGACGCTCGATTCAACGGAATTTTTATCCAGTGATACATGAAAAAGATGACGCAACTGTATTCTATTTCCCTTTTCATACAGTATCCGGAGACTCATGGAGTTTTCCGGCTTGGTGAGTCACTAGAATCATCCCCCTCGATGCTAAAATCTTCTATCGTAATGTCTTTAGGGTTGAGTATGATGTGTCTCAGTGGATTTTCATCACGTACAGGGGAATAGTTTTCTCATTGGAATATTCAGAAGATGGATCTGTGGATAATAAAAATGTAGCGTTCATTGACGACTAGTGTTTGATTTTATTGACAGTTTATCGATACATTTAGGGAGGAAAATCCTCATCAGATTTGTATACTTCGTCAAGTTCTGTTCTATTTCATTTTGAAAATCAAATGGAAAACAGACTGTCCTTAGTTGCCAATTACTCGACAATGAAAAAATGGAATTGCTCAATATTTTCCACCCAATTCATCTAAATCCCATTATCTAATCTCTCCCGTTATCCATGTTAATGATTTCACTAAAAACAAGTGGATGCGTACATTTTTTGTAAATGCGTAGAGATTTTGGAAAATAAATTAGGAAGATACTGGGGAATGAGTTTATTCATTTAAAAAATTTTCGTATTAGTTTTATAGACCCAAATTTCCATAGAAAACGAGCATACTGTAACTGTATAACTTGATAAGCAGAAATGCTATTTGACCATCTTTATACTGTATTGAGAAGCATTGGACCGATTATCTAATCCGGAATTGCATTCACTCAGCTATGAATTTTCCAGTTTGGGATAGAATCAAGAAGCCATTGATATATATCTTTTAAAACATAATTAGCAAATTTCAACGATTACTATTTGACTGATCGTCGAAAAAACAATTTTTACAACACTACAAATATTTCAGAAACCCTGTAGATAATTGAACTTTAAATCATCCCGATAAATTGCATCGGCAGTGAGGTCTATTTGCAAAAAAATCAGGAATTTGTAAACAGTCGTCATAAGAAAAATCGCGAAAACGCGAACGCCAGCTAACAATCGCATATTCAGACTTTGTAGACCATATTTAGTTATCCTCCGAGCACAAAAAATCAGGAACGTAAATTTGAAATCTCACAATGCTTCCATTCGGAAGCAAAAATGCAGTCACAAAAAATTAATTCGCGCCCCAGTTGTTCATAAAATCCAGAATTTTTTCTTCAGAATTCTATTCAAAGTAAAGTACAAGCAATTCTCTAGGCGATTAATTAAATGAAACCAAGTGCGATGAGGACAGTATTCCTGCGGGTTATAACGAAAGCTATGTGAAGTCTGCATGCCTTCACCATTGGCTCGCCTTTTCATTTTGAAAATTGTGTTATCGTTCTGCCCTCATCTTTCGCTCCTTTCTTCCTAGCTCCGCTCATACTCCACACTGCGTTCCAGAAATAGTAATGTGTCTTGAGGACGAATTGAAATACGTAAAATCCTGGATTATTATCAACATTTCATTACATCCCCAGTAATTTCACTTTACCCGACTTCCACTTGAAATACGATGAATTCCACCTGCTTCATTTTTTTCTCGTCTGCTTATATACATAAACTTTACATCGTTAACGCTCTTGATGGCGTGGCGTGGTCTTGGTGACTGTGGGAGTGTCCCGGTCATGGTATTAACATCAAGGAGACAACGTGTATTCAGGTTAATTACCATCTATTAACACAGTCCCCCGTATCTATCCCAATTTGCTTTCTTCCATTGCGCTCTTGTCATTTACCCGATAGAACAATTAATAATGGACACACAGATGAGACCTTCATGATATGATGGCATCTCCTCCATGTAATGAATGACTTTTGATGGTTATTAGATGTTCACTTAAATTAATTAATCCTCCGTGCTTCGCGTGCGTTCCTATGAAAAAATTATAATAGTTATAATAAGTAAATCTCGCTCCTCGTCACGACACTCTTCACAGTTGCCAGCATACTTAACAAATCTGAAAAGAAGAAAACCATGTCGGTTACCGTATTCAACGATTGAGATAACGAATTAAGAACTATTCAATGAGTCGAAGATCTGTCGGTGAATTAAGTAGGATTTTTTTAGAATTGCAGAGACGGTTGGGAAAATGATAATTTATTTAGATGTGTCTTAAAAAATTGTAGTCATTTCGAGTTATTGAGTCTGCCAAATGTCTGATCAGGAAGGCTGAGAAATTGGGAAATATTCAAATTAATTATTTTCCTGAATTCTTCAGCCATTCGCCAAGGTTTTGAGTGGTAAATCTCCCACCTCATCCAGGCGCTTTATTCACTTTTGCCGACATAAGTAAGGAATGACAAAAAATAAAACCATATTTATGAACGTATTCAACATTTGAGTTACATAATTGAAAATTATTCGATAATGTATTTTCGACGTTCGGGAAAAATTATCCATCCGTATAGTACAATTTACTATTTCTAAAGAAAATGATGTTACCGGCTGGAGCGTTTGTAGTCAGGAGTGATCAAATTTTATTGAAAATTTGGAGAATTTTTCACGGAACACTGGAGAACTTTTACTGAGGCGTGAACAAATTTTACCGAGCGGTTGGGTAAGCAGTCATAGTATATTTCTCACCTAGGGAGGTAAAATAAAGGAGGCTTGCTCACATGCAGAATTACCGCCCGAGCCGAAGGCGAGGGTATATTTATACCTCCCTAGGTGAGAAATATACTATTACTGAAGCGGTACAGCAATTTTCCCCAAACGACCAAAATACTGTGCGATTACACAACGAAACGGTAATTTCTGCTGCCTGTTTCTACTGAGTAGAAGGATTTTCTGGATTAATGCAGACAGCTGGAAAATCAATATTTTATCCAGACACGTCTAGAAAATTTATAATAATTTCGAATCATTGAATGAGCCACGAGAGACCTGATCAGGAACGATCAACTTCGCTGCATTATCCTCTAGATTGAGAAATGTCAGACTTAGGCCCGCAAAGGTTCCATCCTCGATGATACTTATTCGGTTGTTGCTTAGGTTGACTCTAGTGAGCTTCTTCAAGGGATTGAATACGTTCTTCGGAACAGCGGATATTTGATTGTGATCTAGGAACAACTCATCCAGCTGATGCAATCCATCAAAAATACCTTGTTTGAGTTCCGTCAGTTTATTGTGATTGAGCCGGAGTCTTCGCAAGTTCGAAAAAGGACTGAATGCTCCCGGGTCAATGTCAGAAATTTCGTTATTATTCATCCACAGAAACAACACTGCATCTCGTATTCCGTGAAATGTATCAGTGTCGACAAAAGAGAGATTATTATAATTTATGTAGAGATGTTCCAGTTTTGGTAGACCACTGAATACTCCTCGCTTTAATTCTACTATTTTGCAAGATGTTATGGACAGAGAATTCAGCAATGGCAGGGCTTTAAAGAGATCAGGTTCCAAAGATATAACTGCCGAATATATCACCAGAGTGTCCACGAGTTGCAAACCTTAAATAAACGTGAACAATATATAAAATCCAAGGCAATTACAATTTTTTTTACATTTCGGATGGAACAAAAAATCTGTGAGTAATTTCGTAAATTCGCTGGACAATTCTCTCGAATTTCTAGTAAACTACGTAAATCTCCAGAATTCTTCCATTGAATAAAAAAAAAAAATAACTCTAGCTGCAGGAATCTAATAGAATTTTCAATGGCATTGTCAGGAGAAATTTTATAAAATGTAAAAACAGAATATTTTAGCGGATACCAAAGTTTCTCTATCAATTTTTCTATGTACATTGAATTTATGACATGATAATAATTGAAATAACTGATTGCCCTAAAACAAAACTAATCCCAAGAAAAAAATAAAAGAAGCTCTTCAAAGCAATGAACCTTCAAAGGAGTTGGGCTGAATTTCCAGTTGACTACCCTTCAAATCTAGCTTCAGTTCGGCTATTGTTAAATCCTGAAAGGCGTGCGCGCCGATTTTCGTGAGATTCGGATCCACTATTTCCAGACCTGCCTCGTTGATTGTCTCATTCACGTGAATTAATACACCATTTTTTTTACAGACGTTAAAAGCATTGTGGATTTTACTACAGATCACATCCTCGTCTGACTGCACGAGCGATAAGAAGGCGACTATGTTCAGGTGTAGCACAATTTTAGCCTTCATTTCTGTTAATTAACTTAAATTCCCGGATTCAATGATTAATTAGAATGTTCTCAGTGCAAAGACCACTGGATTACTGACGCCATCAAAATAAATATAGTTGACTGTTTTGGTGTCATCTGCTGGGGTTCGGAGTTCTGCATGACTTGTGACTCTGCTTTATCAAGAGGTCACGTTGACGCATTACTTCC
Source organism: Psyttalia concolor (assembly GCA_030522845.1). Taxonomy (NCBI): domain Eukaryota; kingdom Metazoa; phylum Arthropoda; class Insecta; order Hymenoptera; family Braconidae; genus Psyttalia; species Psyttalia concolor. The sequence goes on along the minus strand of JAPYZM010000063.1, from coordinate 7,392 downwards.
TCGACCAGAATTTTGATATTATGGGTTCATGAGGAGGTATTGATATCGATTATTCGTGAATGGTCATCAGTAAGACTTCCTTACGTTTGACGGAACGCGGGGACATCTATCTAAAAAACAGAACTAGTTATTATTGTAAAGTTGAATTCGATAATCGATAGTGCTCTCTATTTTGTAATGACCATCCGGTACTTGATAAGAAAAATAGACTAGACTCTAGCTCTGGCTTTTTGAATTCATGGATATTCAATAGGAAACGATTGATCTAAAAACCACTAACTTATAAATTTCTAAAATTCAATGAAAAATTGAACATTTTTTCACTTAATTTCCATTGCAAAAAAAACCTTTTATTACCTTTTGGAGGGGCTCTTAATCCGGCCTCGCCGTAAACGGCACTCCACCAATTTTTCTCCAGAAAATTCTTCCAACGAAATACTCCAGGAGCTCCCACATCTCTTCCAGAAAGCCCTCCACTCTCATATTTAAATCCCACAGGTGCATGAAAAAGCAGTACTTGACGATCAACTGCCACTCCAATGGTTTCGCGAATGAAATACTTAAGTTCTCCAACCGTAACATCAGCCGGAACATTAACAAACTTCAATTTATTGTAATACCATTCAATGTCCACTTGACGATTTCGATCGACAATCCTCTTATTATTTACGATCAATACCTTTTTGGGACACCTCCAGTTCTGGTGATTTAAAATTTGAAAATTCTCGAAGAAGGCAATCCACTCCAGATAACTCGCCAGAAACTCCAGTTCCACGTCCAACTCTTCATTCCTCGCTTTGTACGGCTTTACCTCGCAACCGGTTTGATAATTAAGTGCGAAGTACCATTTATTGTCGTCAATTATTACTGTATTTCTAGGGGAAAATCTCGGAAATTTTCCCCAGATGAAGTCTAGAGGCTTGAGATGGACAGAGTCAGACTGCGAAGTCTTCACTCGGATCATCTCATGGACGGTCAAGTGGAAGGTGATTTTATAATTTTGGTCGTTGATTATTCCCATTTGTCGTAGAGCAACGGATGAATCCTCCCTAGTCATGTCTGACCAGATACCGATGTCGTAATAACGATAGGCTCGTGTTAGTAATTGGGACAAATGGGGACGTCTGGCTTTGACAGAGGGAAAAGAAGAGACGTCAGGATCGCAGATGGTATAACCGAGGTCTAGAATGAGAAGCTTTTTCCCATCTCGGAAGGGATTCAAAATTTCAATTTCACGTGTTTCTAGGTTTCGAGACATCTCAGCACTGTAGTCCTCGGGGCTCATCAGATCGACCATTTCGATTTCAGTTTTCCTCTTGTCTTTCTCGATGAATGTCAGTGTTTTGGAGATACTCTGACTCGTCTGTCGATCGTTGGGATTCTTCAGGTAGAGTAGGTCGGGTATTTCCACTGAGGAGAGAAGGTGAAGAGTGATGTGAGAATCGGGGGAGAGAGCACTCATTGTTACCTCGTCGTCGATTCTGGTTGCTGAAGGTGGAAAAAATTATGAATATTTTGGACAGTTTCATCAGTCGTCCGTCGATTTTCAGTGCCAGTACGATTTTTATGAATAAATCTAACGACTTTGGAATTGAATTTAATTCGATCTCAGTGAATTGCCATTGAAGAAACGAAACGTTCTACGAAATACTTTTTATTTCAAAAAATGATAAACTGTAACATTTTTCAATGGAAGAATAAAATAGAATACAATTTCCCATCGCATACATTGAGAAAAAAATAGCGTTTACTAAATATTTATTTATTTGAGGGATACATTTTTTTTTTATTGAAAATGGTATATGTCCAAACGAATATCTTTAAGCTGATTTTGAATAGGTTCAAATTATGAGGAACATTGTTCTGGAGGATAACTAGATTTGTCATAACTTTCAGTGGCTCTTTTTAGTTATTACTAAAATTTTAAAAATCAACAAAGGGAGAAAATACATAATTAAAAAATATATAATTATTGGAGGAGTTCATCTAATGTCATCTAATTATTCTGATTATTATAATTACTGTAATGACAATTATTGGGTTATTGTTGATGTTATAACAAATAAATATTCTTGAACGAACCTCTCTCAAATGTTTTGATATTCTGCTTGCTTATCATCACCTGATTAGACATCCAATGATTGTGATCAAAAATATCCAGATTGGCGAGTTTTGAAATCAGCATTAGATATCCAGCGACTTTCATCAATTCACTCCTGATAGTCGGACAAGAGGCTTCTAATTGTCGCGTCGTACTGAGTCCCGATGTCTTATTCAAGGCATAGTTCCTCCAATTGTCATCGAATATTATCGTATTCTTGGCCGAATACCTCGGGAACTTCTTCCAGATCAAGTTGAGAGCCTTCACGTGTATGTAATCATCGAACTTCCAACTGAAAACGGGAACCATGGCATCTCTGTCAAGGCAGAACGCAATTTTGTAATTCAAATTGGCGAGTAATTTTAGGGATTTTATTCGATTCTCCATGAACTCTCTCGTCATCGCTGACCACAGAACAATATCGTAGTTTTCGTAGACACTCGTCAACATTTCGTCCAGAAAATCGCGAGGAGTTCCATCATAATAAGTCAACGTGTAATCTACGTCGAGTACTACAAGTTTTTTGTTACTCCTCAGGGGATTCAAGATTTCTATTTCGTAGTTCTCCAGAATGCTGTCGATTTCGAGGAGAACATCCTCAGAATTTTCAATCTCCAAATCTTCAAATCCGTCGCCGTCGTAAATGTGGCTCCCATTCTTGGGAGAATTTCCGATTTCGGTTGCACTCATCGTGAATTTTTCATTAGCTTCACTGCTTTCGGGAACTATCAATTGAGTAGAATTTTTTTTTACGAAAGAATGGGACGAGTGACTTCACAATCAGGCCGGTCAAATCGCACTGACGATGGATTTTTTTTTCGTATGGTTTCCTTGAGAATCGGAAATCTTATCTTGGGAATAACTTTCCCGGAAGGAACAGTACACTAAATAAAATTCTTATTGCGCGATCTGAGGTTTAGATTTTTTTTTAATCTAATGTGGATATTATTGCATGGATGAGATTTTTTTGTCAACCAAAAATCATGGGAAGAACTCAATAGATTTGAACTTTTCTATAAAAATTCTTGAGAGAAAATTTCGAAACTATTTTTATGTGGAATAAAATCTCTTGCGCGGCTTCTTCCGATACTGGCAGACTAAAATTTTAAAAAACGATTTTTTTTTTACTGGTTTGGTAATAGAACTCGTTCTTCTCTTCATAGAATTCCAATTGAAATTCCATAGAATTTGTTAAAGGAGGAAACCCAATTGCCTCGAAATTTCATCTTCAATCACTACAGATTGTCTATTTGTGTTCAACTAAGTTAATAAGCTGAAAACAGGGATAGGTACAAAACAGTACTATTTATCAATCAGTCATCGGTTTACACATCATCCTCATTATACAGCATAATTAATGGAGGTAAATAATAATCTTCACCCGTCAAAGAGCAACAAATAAAGGGTTATACATAATTAGGTTACACATTAAGTTACACATGGTCGATGAAATTACATCTTCAGCTTCTCCTCTTGAGCAAGCAGTTGGTTCTTAATTTTCTGCAACAATTCTTTCTTCACCGAGTCTGGCACTAGACTCCTCGCTGTCGAAGTGACCGTTGCTAACAGGATATCGTAAGTGATGTCATGACCATTCTCCTTGATCAAGTCCTTGCAGATGATCTTCACTTGATCTCTCCACCCACACTCGACCAATCGTCTGCGCAGAAGCTCCTTCAACCTTAAAATTATTTTTTTCAATAGTATAACCAATTAACTGAGGCTTTTTATAAAATTTTCCAATCTATCAATTAATAATTAATCACAATTTGTGTATTTCACTTATTTTGTCAAAATTCATCTCTAACGATTGAAAAAATATTTTGAAAAATCCACAATTGGTCGCTCCTTTTGTATCAAAAGAAAATTATTGAAAACTTGTAGGAAAGCTGCAAAATGTCAAGAGAAAGCAAATGGAAGTTTTGTATAGTATTCCAACAGCAACAAAAAAATGTCAGTTCCAGTAAAAATTAAATAGATTAACTACTTTGTCAATTCTTCCAGAAAACTCCATGTTCGGTGAAATTTTCCATTCATATAAACATCATCAGTGCTGAATAAAAACGTATGAAAGTGGAAGAAAACAATACTAAATACTAAATTATTTAATACAGTAATATACGGATAATTATAATTTTTTTTTTTAAATTAGAAACGATAATGTATAAATTTGCTGTATTCTTAGAAAATCTTTGAACTATGGAATATAATCAGAGTAAAATAAATGAATAAATAAATGTTCTGCCAATCCTATATCACCATAATTCTCTCTGCCTAGATCTCGGGGAATCCTACTCACCCATCGCGATCTCCAACCATCACTAGCCGTTGGTGAGGTGCAGCTTTCATGTTCAATTTATATTATTCGTCCCAGATTTAAAAAATATATTCCGTGCAGTTTATATTTTATTACATCGGCAAAATTAAAATCCGTCAACTCTTCTCGGCAATCTAGGGGAGCTTTGTGAACATCAACAATGAGACCAACGCCATCTTGAATAGAAAATGAAGAGACAATGGTCCCCCACCGTTGGTCAAAGCGATTTCTTGAATAACAAAATCTTGCTCATATCGGCAGTGTTGGTAACGGCCAGAAAAAAAGGGTGTCAGAATCGAAGTGAACACATGTCGGGACACCAAACAATAATCTTTTTTGAAATCAATAATTAGTTAACCAATTTTATTAATTATTAATGTACGTACTGTAAGTTTAACGACTATGCTAAACAATACTGATTAATCATCTTTCAATAAATTTCATGATTCGTTATAGAAAATCGGTAGAAAAATTATCCTTTCCATTGCTACGCAATTTGACAGTTTGGTTTTTTGTTGATTATTTTCATGCCAATGACTCTTAAACGTAGATTCAAATGAATGTAATATTTACTAACTATTTACCAAACATAGCAATGAAAAAAATCGTTTAAGAGTGATTAGGAAAAAGAATGCGGCTACTACATGGGGCAATAGTTTTTAATTTTTTATACAAAAAACGATCAACTCTTAAACAATTTCAACTCTTTTACTGTCACCTGCGAACGATTTGCTATCAATTGCACAAGTTTATATTTTGATTTATAAATCAATTGCTGCTAATATCAGATGGCTAATACTGCCGTTTACATTTGGAGGCGCTGAAGTGGTCTCTGCGATTTTTTCAACACCTCTGTCTCTCTACAAAGTCGATGACTTCATGATGTCATCAGACATCTAGCAGAAAAATTGGTCGGCTTTCGACAGTGTAAACTTTCTGCAGAACTAACCAAGAAACTTTCCGAAAATGCTGATCAAAGTCAAGGTATTGTGTGCTAGAATCGAGAAAATTCGTTAAAAATTACCGATTAACGAAAAAATCTTATTTTTTTATTACAGACGCTGACGGGGAAAGAGGTAATTACCAATTTTTTATGGGATTTGGATACCTGTGAGCCGGTGAAAGTGACAATTCATGTCACTAGCAGGCAATATTTTTCAATCCACCGAATAACTGAATGCAGATGCAATTCCAAACGGAATATTTCACTGAAAGCTCCTCATTGTTGATTTTGGATTTTTCTTTCTGCAGATTGAAATTGATATCGAGCCCACAGACAAAGTTGAGAGGATCAAGGAGAGAGTGGAAGAGAAGGAAGGCATCCCTCCACAGCAACAGAGGTTAATCTTTTCGGGGAAACAAATGTAAGATCGTAATTTCTGTTTTTATATAAAAATATTTAACTGATATATATATTATATATAATATTCTGTATAATTCTATTACAATTTTGTTGGATTTTCATTCTAAGCACTACCAGTTTTCCGTTGATGATTTTGTCTCTGCTCTGCGTCTCTATTCTCTAGGCTTTCGCTTCTCCTATTATAGAATTCATGGAAACAAAAAGTGTTAAATTTCATGTGAATAAGTGTTTGTTTAAAATGTCCAATTTATTTTTTTTGACGAAATTGGATTGTTGTTCTAATAATCCAAAACACCGAAAGTTCACTCTGTTGTTCTCAAATTATTACCAGGAATGATGAAAAAACCGCTCAGGATTACAAAGTTCAAGGTGGTTCTGTACTGCACTTGGTACTTGCGTTGAGAGGCGGCTTCTAGTATGAAAGGAAATAATGCAATTCTCCTCCTACAATTTTCTTCTCCAACGACAACTGCTGCAGGCAGATACAACCCAGAAGGAGCGAAACAGTGCTCGTTCACAATAATTCGGCAGATATTCAGTGCGCTATACTTTGGACTCACTTTAATCGAGATTACCTTTGTAACTTAACTTCACATATGGATTAAATTGTTTAATTAAATATTATTACTATGTCCGTCATTGTTTCCAATTCTCCATGCGAATATCTCTTCTACTGAGACCTCAGAGAGACCGTTCAAAATCCTCTGCAATTCTCAAATTTTTTAAAATTTAATTTCCTCCGCAAGAGAAGGAAATTTTTTTAACTTGGAAATACTACAGAACATATGACAATCGAATCAATTTTATAGAAGAATATTTTCTATTGATCATTTAAATAGGAAATCAAGTACAAAATTCAATTAAAATCCGATAGAATTGACTAGCGTACTCATTCGATTTTGTAATAAATTTTTTCGAACGGGAATTGGAAAAATATAAATGAATTACCTAGAATGTTGAATGCATGTTTGAGTGCGGCATTTGTCCCGTTTAATGCACTGATAAATAAAATAAAAGTGCATAACAACCCCAATAATGAGAATAATTACACCCTCGAATTAGTATCTCACACAGATATTACTTTATTCCTCGATCAACATCACTAAAACATTGCGAATCATAAATTTTAATTTTTTTATTTCCATTTTATTGTGATAATGTTCTTTCGATACGTCATTATTACGTAGATCAATTTTATTTCGATCGTATCTATACATTTCTGATCACTATTATCTCTGGTACAATGAAGTGCATAATTGTCACATAAAGTAAGGAGCAAAAGTGTAGGTGATGGAGTCTAGTGGTAACGCGATCGATGTCAGAAGGCGTTTTTCAGAATACAATCGCACTCGTGGTTTCACTGGGTCATTAGAACATCACTTGACAGTGCATGGAATTTTAGTATCAATTCAACATGGTGTGATCAATATTTTTAATTGAGAAGTGGAAATTCAAACATTTTGCATGTTGTTATTGAAGATCAACAATTATCGAGAGGTTCGGGGTCAGAGGAAGCAATGTTGAAAATTAAGGACTGGCAAAAAGTCACAACTCTGTTTCATTTAGTTTATTATGAATGATTCTCGTGAGCGTTTTCAGTTGAAAGACTTT